>JAMKQA010090413.1:0-13166 GCA_024699735.1 Posidonia australis
CATTTTCAAATTCTCCACCATGATCACTTCTTATTTTAATTATTTTAAAACCTTTTTCATTTTGTATTTTCTTACATAATTTTCGAAATTCATAGAGAATGTCATTTTCTTACATAAATCTCGAAAAATCATTAACTAATACAAAAGCATATCTTTTTCCTCTAAAACTTAAAGTTTGACTTGAACCAAATAAATCCATGTGGATGAGTTCAAGTTGCTTGGTAGTAGAAATACAATCTTTTGCTTTAAATGAGGATTATGATTGTTTTCCAAATTGACATGCATCGCATAGTTTATCTTTATGAAACTCTAACTTGGGTAAATCAATAACATTTTCATTTTTGGAAATCTTGTATAATTGACTCATGTTAGCATGACCAAGTCGTTTATGCTAAAGCCATTTATCATCATTTGTAGAAGAAAGACATAACCTAGATTCATAAGTAACACTTATTTTATATACATTATTTTTCCTATTTCCAACAAATAATACCTTACTTGTAGAAGACTTGATTATTAGACACTCCTTTTTATCAAAGATAACTTTATATCCTTTATCACATAATTGACTAATACTTAGAAGATTATGTTTTAGTCTATCAACAAGTAATACATTTTCAATGGATGGTTTATCAGAATTATCAACATAGTCGATTCCGATAATTTTTCCTTTTGCATTATCTCCAAAGGTCACCGTACCATCTTCCTTAGCAGTATATGAGCTTAATAGATCATGTTTTCCGGTCATGTGCCGCGAGCATCCACTATGAAGGATCCATTTTGATTTCATCCTGCATTACAAGAAGGAAGAGATGATTTTGGTACCCATATCATTTTGGGTCCAGATTTGTTAGATTTTTTAGCCTAAATATTTCTTTTTTGAGTCATTCTTTTCTTCACAACAAATACATATTTTTCATTTGATAAAGCTCTAACAAATCCATTCTCATATGGAGTTTCTTGAAACCTTGAGAAGTCAATCCCATGTCTATGCAAGAATGTCTTTGACAAGAAATTATTTTGTCCAAGGTTTCCTTTTCTTTAGTGAATTTTGTGATGGTTGCTAGTAAGTCATTACTTTTGTCCTTTAATGATGTGATATCATTTTCTAAATTCTTAATTTTATATTTCATATGATTAATTTCAATATTTAATTCAATATTTCTGTTGTCTAGTTTATGATTTTCATCCATAAATATTTTTCCTTCATTTATTAATGATTCATTTTGATTTTTGAGGGATGTGATGGTCAAATTAGATTCTTTGTAATTTGATTTTAATGATTTGTATTTTTGATATAATTCATTGAATCCTTCAATTAATTCATCCATAAAATAATTTTCATTAGTTTGGGATGAATCACAAACATCTTCTAGGACCATAAAGCACATATTTGCTTTTTCCCTATCTGTCTTCACCGGAAGATGAATCACTTTCATCTCAAGTTGCTTGAAGGACTTTCTTTTTATTCTTATCCTTTTTAACTGTTCTAGTTTTTAGTAAGGGACAATCTTTTTTAATATATCCTTGTTTATTACACTTGAAGCATAGAGGGACTTCATTAGTATTCTTTTTCTTTTGAAATTTTCCTCTTTTTATAAATTTTCTAGTTAGCATAACTATTTCTTCATCTTTTTCAATATCTGAATCTTTTGAGTAAGTGGTGGTTTTTAGGGCAATAGATTTCTTGTTAAATGATTTTTCATTTTCTTTTTCTTTCATCTGTACTTCATAAGATGTAAGATTTCCAATAAGATTCTCAAGTGAGTAGGTAGAAAGATTCTTAGCTTCTTCAATAGCCGTGGTTTTCTTTTCCTAATCGGGAGTAAGAGACCTAAGAACTTTTCTAACAAGCTCACTTTGAGAATATTCTTTGCCTAGAGATTGTAAGGTGCTGGTGATTTCATTAAATCCAGTAAATATATCACCTATGGTTTCATTTTGAATAATTCATATTTGTGGACTAGCATGTTAATTTTGGTTTCTTTTACTTGATTAGTTCCTTCATGAGTTATTTGTAAAACATGCCAAGCTTCATATGAGGTTTTACAATTTGAAATTATATTAAATTGTTCTTGATTTACAACATAAAATAGAATATTTAGACCTTTTGCATCTAATTGAGCTAGGATTTTTTCTTCATTGCTCCATTCTATAAAAGATTTTGAGCTTAAGGTGAATTCATTTGTAACAATATCCCATAACTCAAAATTTATAAATTTTAAGTAGATTATCATTCTACACTTCCAATAGTTATAATTTATTCCATAAAACAAAGGTGGTCTATTAATACTTTGACCTTCTACAATGTTGTGATATGAGAGAGAAGCCATCTAGTAGACAATTAGTCTATATCTAGATAACCTTGCTCTGATACCAATTAAAGGATACTAAGGCTTCTCTAGAGGGGGTGAATAGAGAATTTCTGATTTTTAATTAGTTTTAACGTTAATATGCAAATTGAAGAAGATAAAACTTAATCACATACACATTCAACCACAAGTACTTAGAGAATTTATAGTGGTTCAGCCAACCCTGGCTTAGTCCACTCTTCAAGTTCCTTACTCGAGACTTAACCCTTTTATTTAATAACTAAAATATTACAAGCAACTAATTTACCTTGCTTGTAGCCTTAAATCTCAATTTCCTTCTTCTTCTCGGAGAATAACTCAAATCACTTGAAGACGAGAGTGACCTTTGAACACCTTGTGATCTCACTCTTGCTTGTCGGAATGAAAGTTGAAGCTCTTTGTACTTGAAGCGAAGTATTAATGGAATTTTGACCCACTCACTTGAAGCACTAGAAGTATGATAGCTCAATGAAAATTCAGTGGTTTGTGAGCTGCATATGGACATTAATTTATAGTGTTAGGCTTTCCTCTAAGTGTGACTAACGACTAGTAAATCTTTTGTTTACTGACATAAGATTCGGTATGCCGAAAATATTCGGTCGACCGAAATATGTAACGGTCGGGATAATTCGGTATTCTGAAATATTTCGGTGTGCCGAATATGCTTTTAGCTTCCTTGTTCCTTGAATTTCGGTGTACCGCCTGATGTACCGTTTTCTCCTGATTCGGTATACCGAAAATATTCAGTATGTCGTTTTGCTTGTAGCTTTATTTCTTCTTTGAATTTTGGTGTGCCGTTTTCTCCTGAATCGGTATTCCGAAAATATTCGGTATGTCGAATAACATGTGACTTACATATCCTTTCTTCCTTTTCATATTAATACATTTTTATATCTCATGAATACAAACATGTGATCTTTACATCTCATGACACATACTTAAATAAATGTTTTACAATCTAGTACTTGAATTCTTCATATGGCCTTATATAGTCACCTGTGTTTAATCACACAAAAATTGTTATCAAAATAAATATAAGATTTTTTCAACAGAAATTACAAATAGACATGATTTTCATTTAGTTATATTACTGTATCCAACAGCAAGATGTTGTTTTAACCTTGTTATTCCTCCACTCTTCATTTACTTGTCACAATACTGGCATTATATTTTTTGTCTATCGTTATCAATAAGATATCCATGCAACCGACCAGAATCCTCTGATTTAACTGCCCTAACATCACTACGACCTCCATTACTTTTATATCTTGAGGAATATGACATTATGAAGGCTGAAAATGATTCGACATTGTTATTAATTTAATGAAATAATGTATTTAAATATGTTTTCTACATGTTTTAGTGGTTTTTACAATCGTTCTTGATTTTGTTTTTCAATTTTTTCTAATTTTTTTAATTAATTACGAAATATTCTAATTTTTTTAAAAATATAAAGAATTACTAATTTATATAATTATATATCAAATTATTAACATCAAGATTTAAAATAACAAAAGAAATAATATTACAAAAGAACTCTGATAAAATATCAAGTTATTACTGATTTTATAAAATTGAAATAAACATTATTTTTTAAAATAACAAACACAACTCTGCATATAATCACATGAGTAATAACTTATAAAGTAACAAACAAAATTTTACACATGAATTATTAATAACATAACATAATTTAATAACATAACATAACATAAGTTAATAACTATTATTAATAATATATAATAACATGAATTATATAATAACTTAATAACTCATAACTTAATAACATAACTTAATAACTCAACTCATAACTATTATTAAAACTTAAAAGAGTCTGGGAACTTAGGGTTGGAAACCCACGCGTCGATAAAGCAGGAACCTAGGGAGAAGGGACCGGCGATCGACTATCGGCGGAGCAAGGGCTCCAGATTGACGGGTAGGCGCCTCAGTGGAGCAGGAGGAGGGGCTGGAGACAGCAGGTTGCGGAGTAGAGGCTGGAGTCCTGAAAATCGGCAAGTCGGTGCCTCGGTGGAGCAAGAGAAAGGGTTGGAGACTGCGGCCTGGTGGTGCAGAGGTTGGAGAAGAGGACGACGGGTCGACGGAGCAGCCCGGCAACAAGAGAGGACTGACAGTAAGGACGGATGTTGGAACTTTAGCTACTAATTTTAATGGCCGAGCAAGAGGTGGAGTAGATCACGGATGCTGTGGCTAGAGCAGAGGCTAGAGGATCACTCGTGTCGTCCATGTCGGAGTGATTACTTATAGAAAACACCTGATATCCACCGACACCCACTAACACGACGATATGCGTCGACATCTCCACAGAAATCACGTACATCGTGACATACCTAAGCATATCGTTTCCCTGATTCATTCTTCTGATATGTGTCGGCAATATTTCGCCGACATGCATCGACATTTGGCACCATGATGCTCTTATACGGATCTATCGTCCTATCAAAGAGAGAAAATCTGCTCATACACCACGAATACCTTGGAGATATTCTTCTCGTACCCATATGTGATCTTCTGTGTATCCTATATCTTCTTTACGAGGTGTAACATCATAACCCCATGAGCTACACTTTGTTTTATGCTTGAGACTAACAAAGAAACAATTACCACATCATCTACATACTAGTTCTCATACGTAGAATCCTTTAAATCAAAAGGAGGTGAGTGAGATGTCAGATCTCCTATGAGCGACAATAAAGGTCTCAAAAATTTGTGTCCATGAATGATAATTTTTTTCCGTTGAGTTCCTCCAAAGTGCTACTAAGGTTCTTCACCAATGATTCACGAGACGTCACGGAGATTGAGCCAAAAAAAAGATCTGATTGGTCACAAAGGACAGGAAACAATGACTGATTTGTCATACAAACAATTGCACAAACACCGTTCAGTAGCACAAACACAGAGTCTGGAGGCACAAACACGTGTAGATGTCACGTATTCACATATAAACGGAGAATTGAAAGAGATGGAAGGCCTAGTACATGACGGAAGACCTCGAAAGGGGTGTCTGGCAGCCCTGGAAAGCCTACTTGGGGGTGTCAGTCGGCTTAGAGGGCTTGGTTGAGGCTGTCAGCTGACCTAGAGGGGTTGGTTGGGGTTGTTGATTGTCTTGGAGGGCCTGGTTAGGGTTGTCGATGGCCCTGGAAGCTTCAGTTGGGGCTACCAGTGACCCTGGAGGCTTTGGCTGGTGCTACCGATTGTCCTGGAATGCTCTGTTGGGACTGTCAGTGGTTGTGGTGATGTCGGCTGGGATGGAGGGGCAGCGGAAGTGGCTAGGAAGGTACTACCTGGGGAAGAGAGGCGGCATACAAGTGCTTGGGTTTTTCCTTAGGCTCTGGTACCATGTGAAGATAGATAATCTTATTGTCTTAATCCTTAACACATAGATTACATATATACATATAAATGAGTATTAGATATCCTAACATAAACAGATATCCATTTACCTATAAGTCTAAACTAGACTCTAATATATAACATTAACAGATTGATATGAAAACGAAGGTTTAGGATTAAAGATAAAGTGTAAGGTCTGTCATCATGAAAAACAAATGATGGTGCATGTAGTTAGTCAAATGACACTTTGCTGCAACTCACAACTGAACCCCTTAAAAGACATGGCAAGATATATGTCGGGATCGAAGTGCAAGACCCATCCAACTTAGCCTGTGACCCATGATCATAGTCCATGATCTACTTGAATTAGAGCATTTCTATTTTCATACCACTAGAAAAACACTTAAGTTGTAAGGTACTCTAATACAGGCTCCACTTATCACTTCTTACTAAACAATGTGTGACTATATACACTAGTGGGGTCATTATATTCTCCCCACTTAAACTCTTTACATCCTTGTCAAGGTTCAAGCAACAATCACCAGGTGATTTAAGTACTCTTATTTCTTCATAGTTCTAGTTGGCTTCTAGTTTTGATACTGTCACGATCTGAAACCAAGGCCCACTAACTTGGCCCATAATCCATGACTGCAATTCATAGTTTAGCACTTTATTCACATCAATAATTTATATTATAATATTTAGAATGTTAATTTATGAAATCTAGTCACTAATTAATTATCAATTTTTTGTATTCCATAACGTCTTATTTTGTATGTACATCATATTTTCCTTATTATATTTGTTTAAACTATGAATTTAAAGCTATATAAACTTGTATTGTTGCTCACTTTAACATATCCTAGAGTTTAAAATCAAAAATCAAAGTTTTTAGTGGACTTCCATGTTTCCACCAATATTGCCTCCTATGTTTGGCATACTTCCTATTTTGAAAGGATTGAAGTCCGACACAAAATTGATGTTTGGAACCATAGTTATATACATCTATTTTTCTCAATATCTTACATAATTTACGGGGTGCAATTGCTGGAATTTTTATTACATTAGTATTTCCTGCTTGGACTTTAACCTTTTCATATGTTGTTGGATTCGTCGTCTCAAAAACTGGTTCTGATTCATGATGTGCTATTTACTTTGCAGAATTATTTTTGTGATATCAACAAACATAGCGGGAATAGACGTTGTTTGTCTTGTTGTGCAGTACCCTAACAGTCTATCAATATTAATTTTGTCCATCCAGGAGGTTGCGTGTCAGCATTGAACGTGATGTTGGAGGAAATTTTGCAGCCTCAAAAACAATTAGGTTCTTTGTTCCATATTGGATCAATAATGATTCAGGTGTTGCTCTTTCTTACCACATTGTGGAGATTGAACCCTTGTGCAGTGGGGAAACTGATTCACCCTCCGTAACTAAAGGGGTTAAATCTGCAAAGTTATCCTTAAAACATACCTCTAGTTTCATTGATAAAAGAAAGTCCAGCTCCAAGAGAAACATCCAACTACTAGAAGCAATAGAGGATCCAAGTCCAGCTTTTGTCATGTTATCCCCACTGGATCGCAGTGGAATTTTGCAGTTTCTTTCACGCAGCGAATCGAATCTTTCTCCACGTGTTGGTATTGCTGTAGCTGCTTGTCATTCTGAACATTACAGCCCTGGAATTTCTCTATTTGAGCTTGAGAACAAGGTTAAGAACCTTCCTTCCTAAAACAAAGGAACCTTATGATATTTTTGCTCCATTTTATGGTTGATAGCATTTCAAGTATCTATGTATATGAAGCAATATGAGAATGAATTTGTGCAGGAGCGAGTTGATGTCAAGGCATTTGCATCGAGTGGATCCTATTACAAGCTTTCAGCATTGCTTAGTATGGCATCTGACAGAACAAAGGTTAAAAAAGTTTTCCACCTCTTATCTGCTTATATGTTCGCATCTCCTTCCTCAACTTTTATAGAGAACCATCATATGGGCTTAGATGTTGTTTTTTCCAAGGATCTGGCTATGTGTTATGCCATACTCTGTGTTTAAGCATGTGTAATTTGATAAGCAAGCCTGGCACGAATATTACTCAATTAATAACAATGTTCTTGCATGCCAACAAAGGCAATTCAAACGTAATCTTTTTAATACATAAGTGAATATGGTCATCTAACAATTATGCGATGAGGACTACTAATTGCGCAGATTGCAACATAATATTAAGATTAACATGTTTAAGTTGATTAGAGATGGTCTTTAATTTGATTGACACAGACAAGGCATGAACTCTAATTGTCTTGTGACTGACTCTATAAATACCAGAAACACATTTAGCCTGAACAAAACCTACTAAATTATGTTTAGTTGTATTTATCATGGTGGGGCATGTATTACCATGTTAAAGGTACCTTGGTTGGTTGTGATAGATTGGTGGTCCACATAAAGCACATAATCTCACGTAATAGACATGTATCCACATTTGAAAGAAGTTAGAAAGATTTCCTACATGCAGTGTTCTTTGTCAAGCCTTGGCACGGAGGATAAATGAGTAAGAGGGAGCATCACTTGCAGCATCATAAATGAGTAACAGGTTTTCGATTGATGCCCTGGATGCGGTGAAAACTAAGCAACAGTTTTCACATTTAATGTAGTGGTCTTTGTACATTAGTCAATTCAAGACGGTAAAATATGAATAATCGGATCAGTGGGCTTATCCATCTGATTAATTGGATCATTAATTGATAATCGGATGTGTTGCAGAACTATGGAGAAGAATGTTCATAAACTGTTCACTGAAAACTATGAAACATGGATACTTCTAGTCCTAGAAGACCAGTTATCCAAATCAGGTAGCAACTCTTGTCTACTAATTCTAGTTACATATGCACGGCATGGAATATCGTTATTTTGAATATTTAATTTTTATTCTTTATGCTCGTGGATACTTCAAGGACTTTCGGATACTCTTAGAAGAAATGTCAAAGCATGACCTGACATTTATTGAGGACTTTCTGATACTTTGACAAGATATGTCAAAAGCATGGCCCCTTATAATCTCTAATAAGTCAAAGTTACATGTTAGCCATATGTTATTAGATGTATGGTTGTCTCTTATGTGGATATATGATATATGGATATCCGTATAAGAGGTAAATCCTACATGTACATGTAACTACAATGATTATCAATAATATTCTTCATTCTCTTCCTAATCTCAACATGGTACCAAAACTCAAGTTTCCATTACCTAAGTCGTCACCTATCCTCTTCCTCCCCCATCACAGTCATTAATGACTAGGCCCACTTCTAGCGATCACAGCCAACATTTTTGGGTTCTCCTCTCACTGTCCATGCATCGAGTACCACCTTAGCCACCTTCTCACCGTTGTTTTTCCTCTGGTGTACTGTCCTAGAGGTTTCGTTGGGACTAGGCCCACTTCCAACCATCACAGTCAACGTTTTCGAGTCCTCTCACCGGCCTTGCCTTCATTGCCACCCCAACCACCTTCTTGCCGTTGTCTTCCCTTCGACAGACTACCCTAGAGGTTTTACCGACCCTAGGTCTTCTTCCTGTGCCAATCGACAGCCCTAGCAGTCAGGTCGTTGGTTCTTCTACCATGCTACAGGTTGATTCTCTACTTTTTCTTCATAATTCTACCTCTAAGGTTGTTTATGTGTCCTAGATCTACCCCAAATAATCAAACTTTGCCCTAGAAATGGGTTTTTACTATTGGTATTTGTTTTTTTCGAAGATTACAATAGTATACGGCCTTTCCTTCCACCTTTGTTTGCCAAAATCAAATTGTGACTCCTGTTCTTATGGTTTCTTCTTATAAAACGTGGTTAAAAAAATTTTCTAGGACTTTCGTCAAGTTCAATGGTAAGAATTTTCTTCTCTGGTCACAAGCATTTGAGACCTATCTCGGTGCACATCAGAAGACAAGTCATTTCACTAATGATCTCCTAAATATCAAGGATGTTACTTACAAAGATTGGCTGACAAATGATTGTGCCATCATATCATGGCTTGTTAATAGTACGGAGGAGGATATTTCCAGAGGTGTCATGATGTTACAGTTTATTAAGAAGATTTAGGAGACTTTGCATAGTATATATGAACATGAAAAAAACATTGCTCGAATATACAAAATCTATGAGTAGCTGGTTACCCATTGTCAAGGAAAGTGTCCTATTCAAGATTTTTACAGTTCTTTTCAGTCTTTATTGGATGAGTTGGAAGTCTATTAGTCTTTTGTAGTAGATATTTCAAAGATGCAATAGTATCGAAAGGAGTTAGGGTCTGGTTCTTGGCGCAAGGCTCTTCCTTCTCTCTCGTCCACCTTTTCTCAGGCATTACACATCTCGATGGCTACTTCTGCTCCGATTCCTGATCAGTCGGCCTTAATTACCTTCACCATATGCTGTGGTCGTGGTTGTGGTAGATCGTTAACTAGAGGACGTGAGTCTCGCCAGTGTGATCACTATAGTAAGATCAATCATACATCAAATCGCTATTGGAGCAAGTTTACTAAACTTTTCTAAACTAGACATCATCGTTCTCAATGTCGATTTCGTGTCGAACTTCGATAAATTGAAAAACAGATACGTATCGGGAAAATGTCGGTATGTTAGTATCGTGTTTGTAGAAACATGATAAAAAAAAATTACATTTGTTTAGAAAACTTCCATATCAATATCATGTCAGAGTCATGTCAGTAAATTGAAAATAAGACACGTGTCGGTGAAATTTCGACGACACGCGTAGACATTTGATATCATACTAGACATGTGACAAAGACTTCGTCTAATGATTCCTTTATTTAAATAGTTATAATAGATTTCTTCAGTTCCAAGACAAGCAGTCTACTGTTATTATTGCCGATGCATCGTCTTTAGGTATAAGTGTTTTATTAGCTTTCTTAGATTATCGACTCTAAGACATCTTCACATATGTCAAGTACTCGTGACCTTTCTAATTGACTCTCCTTTTTGTCTGATGCTAAATTTATTTTCATTACTAATGATTGCCATTGTTCAGTTTCTAAGGAGGATGTGATTCATGTCACTTTCCAAATTACTATTGATAAAGTCCTTTGCATACTTGATTTTCCAATAAATTTACTTTCCATTAGTGTTATTACTCGCTGACTTTACTATTCTGTAACCTTTTATCCCTGTCATTGTAAATTTCAAGATCCACAAACGAGAAAGAGGATTGGTTTGAACCATGAACATGGTCATGGTGTCTACATGCTAGTTTTGGATAATATACCTAGTAGATTGGCATTTGTTGCTACCACTATAGAGACTTCTTTGTTATGGCAATATTGCCTTGATCATTCGTCACATAAAAATCTTCAATAATCACTTCCTTGAATTATAGTCGAGTCTTTTGTCTATGAGTTATGTCATTTAGGTAAGCACCATCGTGCTCCTATAGGCGTTCTAGGTTGTCTAACAGTCGAAGTCCATTTCATTTAGTTCAGTGCGACATCTAGGGACCTACTCGTAGTTAGTCTAGATCTGGTTATCGCTATGATATTGTTTTCATAGATTATTATTCTAGAGTGTCTTGGGTGTATCTTCTTGATAGACAACATGTACGAGACATTATCCAAAAAAAAATTTATTGAAATAATAAATCATTTTTCAATCACTCCTAAAATTTTTCAAATAGACAATGCACTGGAGTTTGTTCAAAATGATGTACAAAATTATTGTGCCTCATTGTCAGACCTCGTATTCACATATCTCTCAACAAAATGATGTGGCAAAACGTAAACATCGATACATACTTGACGTCATCCACACCATTGTGTTGCAGATGAACGTACCCAAGTCCTCCTAATCTAATGTTGTCTTCACTGCTGCGCACTTTATTAATAGGGTGCCCTTTACGTCTCTTGGTGGTGAGATTCCTTTAAGACGTCTATGTCCTGATAAGGAGTTATTCGGTCTTCCACCAAAGGTATTTGGATTTGTTACGTATGCCAAGGATCTCAGTTCAGGGCTTGACAAATTAAATCATTGGTCCCTTTGTTTGTGGGATATTCGAGAACTCAGAAGGGATAATATTGCTATTATCCTATTAATCATCGATATTTTGTGTCTATCGATGTTAGCTTTTGGGAGTCTAAGTCCTATTTTGATTCTATAGAACCACCTACTTCTCATGCTACTACATATATTCCTCAGCCTGTTGAGATTATGCATACAGAGGGTGTTCATGAGGAACGCTTGTAGGAAAGGATGACTCGTCCATTATAGGTATATCATCGATGATGACATGTGCATCCGTCAACTCAGACTCAGTCGTCACTCTCCTCTGCAGATCTTCCACCTTTAGACTTGAATATACCCATTACTCTACAGAAAGGTACTTGGTCTTCCATTGTCTATCCTATTTTTGCCTTTGTTACCTATAATTACCTATCATTATCTTCACTCATCTTTCGTTAGTTTGCCTTATCTATATCTTCAGAGTCTTTACCTAGAAACTATCAAGAAGCATTGATTTTACCACATTGAAAGGCAATGATGGATGAGGAAATGCAAGTATTAATAACTTGTGACACATGGGATTTAGTTGCTCAGTTTGAAAGAACTAGCATAGTTTGTTGTTGGTGGATCTTCATTATCAAATACTTGCCTGATGGTTCAGTGAGCAAATAAAAGACGCGATTGGTGGCTCGTAGCTTCAAACAATGTTATGACATTGACCATGATGAGACATTTTTACCAATAACTCAGCTTAATTCTATGAGAGTACTCTTGTCTGTTGCTGTTAACAAGTCATGGGATCTCTATCAACTTGACGTGAATAATGCCTTTCAATATGACAATTTGGCAGAAAAGGTCTACATAGAGTAATCTTTAGGATATGTTGTTCAGGAAGAGAACAACGTGTGTCTTCTTAGGAAGGCCATATATGGGCCTTAAGCAGAGTTAGAGAGCATGGTTTGACAAATTCAATAGGGTGGTAATGCGTTTTGGCTTCACAAGATATACAGTAAATTACTCAATGTTTATTAAGCAAAATACTAATGGTTGTGTGTCGTTGGCAGTATATGTTATGATATCATACTTATAGGGAGTGATACTATAGACATTAGGGAAACCAAATAGTATTTGCAGTAACATTTCATTACTAAAGATATGAACCATCTTAAGTATTTTCTGGAAATTGAATTTACCTATGCCAAAGGGAAGATGGTACTAAGGGTGTACATGGGTCTGGGTTGATCCAAAAACCGAACCAACTTGAACCTCGTGAGTTGGGTTGGGTTGGATTTTTTTAATCATGGATTGGATATGGGTCGGAAAATCTCAAACCCGAACTTTGTAGGTTGGGTATGGGTTTCAGGCTTAGATTACCCAACCCAACCCGAACCTGAAGGTATATATATATATATATATAATAGTAATTATTTATATTTATAAATACATTATATATATATATATATAT
>JAMKQA010090415.1:0-11314 GCA_024699735.1 Posidonia australis
ATACTTGTAATGAAATCAGATTTGAATGATATTGATGGATATTTTGTAGCAGGCTTATATATGACTTCTAATGAATATTGAATGATATTGTTTGGATATTTTGTTTGAATGATAGTTGCCTTCTCTTACACTATGTAATTAGTATTCTATATGTAGCTTATACACATTTTTTATGTAAATGCAGCGGACAGATTCAGTCAATTTATCAGTCTCCGGAGGGTGATACAATAGATACCGTAGGTTTCACTGAATCCTCACAAGTTGGAGTGCCCAGTTTCCATTTGTGAACTGAATTTTTTGGTTCAAAGGGTTGCTGTTGTTGAAAGTTCATGATGCATGATGCACTTTCAACAACAGCAACCCTTTGAACCAAAAAATTAAGTTCACAAATGGAAACTGGGCACTCCAACTTGTGAGGACTCAGTGAAACCTACGATATCTATTGTATCACCCTCCGGAGACTGATAAATTGACTGAATCTGTCCACTGCATTTACATAAAAAGTGTGTATAAGCTACATATAGAATACTAATTACATAGTGTAAGAGAAGGCAACTATCATTCAAACAAAATATCCAAACAATATCATTCAATATTCATTAGAAGCCATATATAAACCTGCTACAAAATATCCATCAATATCATTCAAATCTGATTTCATTACAAGTATCTAACATACATTTCTCAAATACCACTAGCAAAAACGGTCCACAAATTCCATACAAATTTTGACTTCTTCTTCGTAAATATCAATTATTCTCAGTAATTTAGCATTATGAGCCTCAACTTCTCGAAGACGACCTTGTAATTCTTGAAGTTGAACTTCTGCTTGACGTTTGTCATTCATCACTCGTAAAATAACTTCCTTGCTTCGATTACTCATCTCTTTAAAGCCATTTAAAAAAATTACAATGACTTGTATTAAGAGAATAATTTAGACATGTGAAAAATCGTCGACCAGGATTAATAACAGTCCACGATGTCTTCATAGTAGCAATCAAACTACATTAACAATAAATAGAATCTTCTTCTACTACATTTCTTTTTGAAGTATTATCTGCAAACAAATAACATCCCATATTTTCATGTGTATTAAAAATCTTGTAGAAAAATGCATAAGATCTACACAAACAGGCTTATGTAAATGCATAAAATCTACACTGCAATATTGTAAGAAGGAAATCTATATTCTGTAGGACATCATGTGTAATGCCTGATGACATACACTGCAATATTGTATGTATCAATTTGCTTATGCCATTTCAACCCTAAAATTGTCCTTGTATATATTCTTAAGGAAATCTACTTATGTCATTTCAACCCTTTGCATCAGACACATACACTGCAATCATACACTAAAATTGTCCCTCTGCTTATGCTTACTTTCGAAATTCTATCTCCTTAACCACATACACTGCAATATTGTCCTTGTATATATTCTGAAGGAAATCTGCTTATGCCACATACACTGCAAGATTGATTTTCCATGAATTTTAGATGAACATATATCCTTAGTAGGGGTGACTAGATTAATAGTTTTCTTTTTATTCTTTGGCCTTTTACTTCAGGTGATTACTAATTACTTTTCAGTATCTCAATGGAAGAAAATATAAACTCTACCTAACATTAGCTATCAATTTTTCTGCAATAAAATTAGTAGAGAAAATTTATAGTTCTATGCTTATGGATGGATTGGTGAATATTTTCAGTAAATTGTGTTAGACTGAATGGTCATCACAGATGATGCTTCAACCGATTGTGCCCTAGTCTGCCTGAAAATGTATGGAAATAATATGTGCCAAAATCACAAACTGGATGCGTCGAAAATAATGTGTTATGGATGGATCTAATACCCTGTATTGAAATCGTACACATTCACAGACGAAGGTTCTTCTCTTCCTCCTCGGTGCCCTAGTCGATCGTTTTGAAGCTCGTCGCCTTACGCTCTTCTTCTGTCGTCGTCGAGCTGAACTTCTTCCGCAGTCGTGAGAGGAGAACGGGAGGAAGACAGGAAGGAAAATCTATTTCACCGTCGTGAAAGGGGAACAGGAGGAAAAGGGGGAACAGGAGGGAGACAGGAAGGAAAATCGCCGTCGTGAAAGGAGAACGGGAGGAAGGGAACGGAATGAAAAAGGGGAACGGGAGGAAGGAAGAAAAAAATTTGATCTCAACCGTTGGCTGAATCCAATGACTGAAAATAAATTAACTCTAATTGCCTACAAGAATTTTTCCTGTAGGCACCTACACAAAAAACGTCTCTAAAATTATTACCTCTGCCATCCATTTTGTGACTTATATTACCTCTTGAAACATTGGAAGTATCCTCTTTCCTGCATTCACTAAGATACAGCAATTCAACATTGAAAACATATCAAAAATTTCCAAGCTAATCTGTGGGAAGCAATAACTGTTCCACTATCGTATCCTAGGTAGATTGTAGGACTTGCACCAAGGCTCACAAGTCCACTATCCTAACATGCTGTGGTAGATTTTTACATTCGATAAATGTGGAAGATAGCCCTCCTATTATTGTGCTATTAGTTTACTCGGGAATGGATTGCGTTGACTTTACCCTGTTTGTACATGATTGTTACTCCAATTCGAGGTTGCGGGTTTGAATACCAATAGGTGCAGAACTTTTTATTAAAAAACACTTTACCCCGTTGTACATAAGTTTTGAACCAGTGTAATTAGTTTTACATCTTCCTTTAAGTACAGCTTGCTGTGTTCATTAAAGTATGATGGAGAAAGGTACGAAATGGGTCTGATTTGCTTGAGCATTCTATTGTAGCCAAAATTACATGAAAGCTGACACTGAGAATAAAATCTATGCATTTTATAACGAAAAAGAGAATTATCCTTTAGTTTATCTAATCAATTCAAATAAGATGCTTAAGACTGGAACTTACAAACTGCAATTTTCTTTCTAGCTTTATGGATGCTAGATATAATACAATACTTATTTTCTTGCCTGCCTGTTTGCTAATCTCTTATAATTCTAGAGGAACTTTTGAGGATTGTTGAGTTATTCCAAGTAAAATATCAGCTATCTCACATTTCATGACCTACACGGACCAAATAACTTGTAATTGAGGAAAACAACACCTTCTATTGCGATGTTTACATGAAAATTTTAGCAACACAGTGGAGAAATTTAACAAATATTTGGATCTTAAAAATGATAATGAAATCGATGCCTTTTGAATGATATGAACCAGTATCTGTTATTCTAATTATGATAGAGATTATAAAGAGAACCTTGAGACTTCAGAAAAACGATTACCATGATAACTCCCGCTCCTTAGATACAAAGAAGTGCACTTTATTCTTGTTTTTGGATAGGAGATCAAAAACGCAAACATCACCTGCTTCTAAGTTATTTTTACTCCAAAATGAGCGCCATCCATGGCCAAATTGACTCCTCATTTGATTTCCATTTCGATGATGATAAAGTTTCACAGACCAGTGCCCATTAGAATTAGCAAGAGTTGCTTGCCGTATGCCTGAAAGATCATTTGAAACTAGAAAGCTGTTTGGGATACGCTGCAATAACACCAAAACATGGATTATATCAATGAAACCACTCTATCCATGTTGGCAATCACAACCCACCAAAACAATTACATTCAAACCAAGGGG
The DNA here is from genome assembly GCA_024699735.1 of Posidonia australis. Classification (NCBI taxonomy): domain Eukaryota; kingdom Viridiplantae; phylum Streptophyta; class Magnoliopsida; order Alismatales; family Posidoniaceae; genus Posidonia; species Posidonia australis. The sequence continues at coordinate 3,640 of JAMKQA010090415.1, forward strand.
CTGTAAATTTGATTGTAGCATAAAGGATCACAGTATCACAATTGCTATCAATTAACATATACTAAAAGAAAAACATATGGATAATATAAAAACCTCACCAGGTATTCTTTGCTGAGAAGATTACAGGGATTTATGGTAACCTTAAACTGTGCTGTCTTGAATACAGCAAAGTGGGATTTCCCCTTTGCTTTTGGACATCTCCCCACAGAATCCGCCATTTGTCTTTGAGAATATGTCACAGGTTCCTCTGTTTCAGTCAACTAAAGAAGTTAGTTTAAAGTATAACAAAATTGAATGAAGAAAGCATAGAGAGCGAAGAAGCCAGCCCAACTCAAAAAGTTTAACAATTTAGCTTCTCCATATTTTTCCAATCTTCACCATCAACTAATGAAAATCAGTAAAAAAAAAAAAAAAAATCTACAGCAAGACATTCAGTAGGCAGAATGAAGAAGAAACGAGTAAACCCAACTCACAACATCTAACCTTTGGGTTTTTCCGAGACTTTGCAATCTTTAACAACAACTTCATCGTCTATTATTACGTTCTCATTTTTAGCAATGGGTCCATACCATTTTCTACACTCAGTCTGATCAAACACCGTAACAAGGAAACCCATGTTGCCACCATAAGTAAACACCAAAAAGTACCCAAAACGAAGACCGTGTGCTTCCACGAACTCCCGCCAACCTTCTCCAAAGTAGTGGAAACCATTTGAGTCATTCTTAACTTTTACACTCCATATCTTGCCAAGTGAACTTTCCAATTTTACCGACTGCCATTCTTGTTCTTTGATGACAGTTCTCACGAACTTGGTGGGTATTTTCTGCAAAAAATGACGAAGAAGCACCAATCGGAGTTTTCAAAAGATAAAACAACCCACCAACTCCTTGGCAGTGACTAGAGAGGAAGGGACAAGGGAAAGACGTATACCAGCTTCTCCCAGAAGTCGTCCAGCAAAACTTTGAAGAACCCAGCGGATCCATCATCCATGGCTACCAGCAGAGTTTGTCATTTGCTACTTCGGTGGGGAAGGGAGAAGGAAAGGTGGTAGCGTTGGGAGTAGAGACGTACGTTTACACAGAGACGGGAAGAATAATCTCGGACAGAAAATGCTCTCACTGACATTTTTGGACTCAGGTCAGATTTTAGAAAGTAGGCAGGGATGGACGCCATCAATCGCCAATGCTTAATGTGGTCATTAGCCAGTTGGGTGTATTATCTCCTCGTAATTCAAGAGATTAGGATCCAAATTTCATAAATATAAAAAATGAGATTAGGATTCAAATCTCACTGGTAACAGAGTATTGATGGTATTTTTAAAGTTGTTTTTCTTCTGCTTGAACATGAACTTTGGTGTAAGCTTCTCCATCCATCAACGAGAATTATTAACATGCGAGAGAAAACAACATTTACATGCTATGATGAAACATTATTGCTTTGTTTACGAGGAGAAACTTTGTCTCCAGCATAATATGCTAAATATCGATCCATAGACATATCATGGCCAACCCCCACAACTAAAGAAATCCTTAGTGATTGCTGCATTTTTTTTTTGAAAAAAATTATTAATATATATATTACAATCAAATAATTGATTATAAGACTACTACTAAGTAATGTAATATATATGATATTTGTGGGAGTCAAACTTTCGATTTCTCCTACAACTATAAAGAAATTTTACTACTAACTAAGTGTCTACAGACGTTGTCGTTGCTTATCAAAGGATGTTTGAAGGACTTAAGATGCATATTATATTTAGAATTGATTTCATCCTCAAGATTGAACAAATTAGCAACTAGAATTGATTTCAAATTAGTTATCTACAGCATCTCTCAATATTTAGGAATTTAATTCCGAATATATTTTTTAAAATAGTTATGTATATAAGACATTTAACCTTCCTCTTTTTCCCTTCCTCCCAGTCCCCAACCTCCTCCCCTTCCCACTCTTACCCCCAACGCCCTCCCGAGTACTCCTTCGTCGCCTCCCTCGAGTCCTTCCTCACCTCTAGATCCACTCGACCCAGGAGATCTTCCAATGATGTGACTAATAGTTCCGGATCTGCGAGCGGAGTGCTCGATGACAAGATCCGGAGGAGGGAGATGGAGAGGCTGAGGGACCTGTTGACGGTGGAGGCAGGGAAGGGAGACGGAGAATCTGACGTCCAACGGGAGTCCTGTGCATCGGCTCATTGTGCAGGGGAGGGGGGAAACGAGCTAGGGCATCTCCCATGCCCTTCTCCCATCGCCCTGCCGTCGCTCTTGTCATGGGATCCAAACGAGGGCATCTCCCCCACTCTCCTCTCCCGTCGATCTCTTCAATCGCTGGCTGCTTCTTACAGCTGGTCGTCGCCTGTAGCCTCCTCCCAAGGCTTCTTGCGGTTGGTGGTAGTTGTGGGTGAACCCTCCTCACCCGCTGCTCTCCTTTCCAGTTGGATGCTTTGAGCGTCTATACCCCATCTCCGCCGCCACTCTTGTCGGCCGCTTCTTGTAGTTGGCCGTCACCAGTGGCCTCCTCCGCTAGCAGCTCTACGCCTACTTGCTGAGACTCCTCTCTCCTCCACCTCCTACTAGTCCTTACCCTCCTCCTCTCCGTCAGGTACGTTTTTTATTTTTTCGACCTCTCGTCGACGGATTTGGCCACTCAGACTGGCCCATGGTTAGAACATAGTCTCGTCGACGGGTTCAACCCCTTACCTACTTGTAGACGGGATCAACCTTTCACTGTTGGGATCGGCCTCTCGCCGACGTTGGTATTCTCTCGTCGAGGTAAACGACTAGAAGGTATAAACTTCAGCTAAAACACTTTCTTACCCCCTTCCTCTGCGTATTGATCTGAAATTTGTTGGCATTTTATGACATTTGTTGGAATATGCTGAGCTTTACGATGAAACATTACTCTGATCAGTTGTTCTAGGGTTAGGGCAATTGTTTGCCTGAATCCGAACACTCTGATTATGATATAGAGGATGATATTATAGTTTCTTTTCTACTGGAAAATTTTCTTTGGTTCTTGATTATGCTTGTGAGTCTTTAAACTGTGGTTTGTCTCTGACGGATGCTATTTCTGTTCCGACGATACCATCTCGGGGTTCGTCGGTCCACCGAAGAAGAGGCATTACATTATTCTGTGAATGACATACAAAGCTCTCGAAGCATGGATCACTTCATCTTTCTCCTCAGTCCACTACTCAAATGCAGACCACTAAGCTTGATTAGTATTTTCTTAATCAGATCCAGTGGTTTGTTCGATCTAGTGATGTAAGATTTTTTGATTCTTATTATTTGTGACCTATTCTTTGAAAATTGTCATGTTTTTGTTGGATAAGGGTCTTTTGAAACCCTATACTGTTGTAATATCTGAAACTTTATTGTGATAGACACATAACCAAGAAAATAAATAATATCTATCAAAAATAGAAGAAGTTACGTATATATTTTATTTTTATATAATACCTCCACAACTTTTCAAACTTCCTGGCCTCGACTTGCCTTCAGATGTTGCCCATTGCAAACTAGGCAAGTCTTTCTCTCGCCACTTGTCCATCAACATTACAATCTATCTTTGGCCTGTTTCAGCACATCGAGTTGCCTCTTTCCACTGAATGATTAGCATTTCTAAATGAGGGTTTCCATAGAAGATGACATCATAAGTTATATGGCCATTGCTAGCTTTTCTACCACTCATAAAACATGGAGACAGCAGCATTCTGTATTAGTCTTAAGGCTTTCCAGATTAAGTAGCCAATCACACGTGATACGTTAGCTGCACATACGGTACCAGCTAAGTCTTCATTTTTGTCCAGGTCCTTGCAGGACGCTGATGAAGTTTTGTAGCCACATATAGAGTTTTAAACCATGTCATGTCTGAGAACACAAAGACCAAGGCAAATCTGAAATACATCAGTGACATAAGGTATCAGGACAAGATTCATGAACCCCTCACGGCCTTTCTTTTGAGAGCAAAAGAAGACAGTAGTCTTAAAAGCTATCTGTCAGAACAATCCCCCTTGTTTCAAAATGCATCAAAAGATCCTCGTCAGCTGACACGATCTTAAAGGTACATGCATCACCTTCTTGCAAATTTGCCATCCAGGTGAAATGCTTGCCACCCACTACTGCAAACCCGGTAGTTATGAGCTCTACAGATCCCATGGCTGACAATGAGTTTAGCTTGCCATGAAACGGCCTCTTCTATCTTCGAAGAGTAACACCATTTGCTTGCCATGGAAGTGTCGTGATCCCTCAAATCTGGGGATACTCTGCATAAAAAAAAATTAACTATCAGCCAGTTCCCTACCAGAGAAAAGGCAAAGGTGGAAATGGCAAGGTGGAGATTAAAGAGCGCGGAGAAGTTCTACGCTTTCACGATTTTCCCACAACGATTAAGAAAAAATTTACCAAGTACGAGCTTGATTCTCTGAGGTTATGAGACCTCAAGATAAGGTTAAATTGTGGAAACGTGAACTCAATTTTATTGTGTTGCTCAAGACACTGTCGCCGCATTTGACTGAAAGTGTTTCTTGTTTTACTGTCACCAAAATCTTAAATCACATTTTTATATCAGAAAGAGACGCAAAGAATACTCACCTACAAACATAACATTTGACGTGTCACAAACCCCAGCATCAATTATGTCGTCTCTGATGTTCTCTCGTGCAACAGAACCATTCCTTTATAAGAATTTGGCACAGTTAGGTCTCTTTAAAGGTCAAATTATTCTCTTAATTGGTATTACACAATAAAAATTTGACTAAAGAAAATTTATACAAGAGAATAGACTGGATCTCAAAATTGTATTTTTTGTAACTCCTACATAGAGTCTAATACACACTTAATTATCAATTGTTTCTTTATATGACACATTTAGAGATTTTTCTTATCCTCTAATTTATATCCAGACTACTTCTGTATTGTAGATTTATTCCATTCTAAGCCTTCTCTTATATTTATCTTAAATAATTGTGGTTGGATTGTCTTTACTCTAAATCATCTTCTGATTGACTTGAAAAGAAAGAAATAACAGAATTTTCAGAGACTCTTATAAATCTCATTTACTTATACTTTCTGATATCATTTTCCTAATGTATCAATGGATAGATATTTATACTACAGGATTTGAGAAAGATGAAATACTTCATTCAGTCATTGTCATGTCTTCAGCAAGGACTGCATACCTAATCTCGAATCCGTCTTTTTCTAGGAGTTCTATGGAGACTTCTCAGCCTCGATCCTCTGAAACAGTCATGTATGATCCTTCCACTGAGGATGATTTGGGACTAACAATCCTATTATGTCCTTTCTGTTTTGAAATATTTACATTTTTGACATGTAACCTTAAGATACAAACATTGCCATGGTTGTCTTGAGCTGTTTGGTTCCATTTTTTGTAACATTATGGACATATTCTTCCCTTGGTGATGATTCTCATAACCAATGGGATTATAATCAATACAACTTATCGATATCAAGAAAAAAAAAACAGAACCATTCCTTTTTCTTGCGGCCATTAATGAATAATCAGGATTAAGTGAAAAATGAAAGCGTTAAGACAAGCGAAGTCATTGTAAATTGTTAAGTGTGATATCCAATGAGCGTATGAGTGTGTGAGGCGTGTGACAGTGATTTGGTCCTCGTGCCTAATGGAAAAACAACGCAGGAATTTTATGAAACATAAGGTAGGACATGACAATTCAGCTTCCAGAATCCAGATTGTAACATATATCCTATGAAAATCAAAGAGAAAACCACTTTTCCTGCTGGTTCACAATTAAATGCACAAAATAGACATAATTTGACATGAAAGAACACAATTACCTCTGCAGCACCTGTTTTTTCTGCACTTTTACGTACATTACAGCTTCTTTCCCATAAGTTATGAGCTCAAAAGTGCAAATATCACCTTGTTCAAACTTGTTATCATGGCAAAGAGCCAACCAACCAGATCCTAATCGAGGATATTTTCGACCTATCTTTCCGGACTTTTGCACATTTACTTTCCAGGATTGTCTTTTTGGATCTATGAGTGTCACTTGATGCTTGCTCAAGATGTAGTCAAAAGCCTCAAATCTAGCTGGAATCCCCTGCATGGATTAAGGTACCAAGAAATTTAACCTCCACGGACAATCAACTACAATTTGAAAAAGTATTTTCAGGAATTTTAAAGTTCACCCTGGGAGTCCAAGCCATTAACACTTACCACATAGGCACTACCGAGAAGGTTATGTTGCTTCATGGTAATTTCAAAATGTGGTTTCTTCAAGGGAGCAGTTTTATGTTTCTTTTGTTCAAATACACCTCTTTTGTCTCGAGCTGTGGAACCTTAGTTACATGTATAACTTATAAATTAAGCACATAACAAAGAAAATATTTCACCTATTTTCAGAAGTTTACCGTCGTGAACGTCAATTTCATGACAAGTGCTGTGCTCCTCAAGTTTGTGAGAATAATTTTTCCTGCATTCGTTGTAACTGAAAACATTATTGCCAGCCCATATCACCCAAAATAAATGAAAATAAAACTCATCTTCCAGCCTATGATTGTTTCAAGACTACTCAATGGAAGGAGTTTTGGGGATCCTGCTACTGTGAAAAAAGATGCTATACGTTGCATGAAAATCTGCATCTGAAATTATCCCAAGATAGTATCTTACGGACCATTTTTGGATTCAAAAAAAGTATCTGAAAAAATTTGGAACAAATACTAATGTTGATACATCCACTTCAAAAAGCATCTGAATCGGAAGAAAGTATTCGTATTTGTAAAAGATTCTCATCCATATCTGTTTCTGTATAATGTATATGATATGTTATATATATCTTATTTTTACCGCATGCAACATATAATTAAACAGTAATTAAAATTTTTTAGTGAAAAGATATTGCCAGTTGATTTATATTTTGGATTATTGGATATCGATATTTGTCAGATGTGGATACAGATTTATTCATTTTTGGATTTTTTTGGATGGATACGGAAAAATCCAAATTTGAATATTTCTGACGGAATTGAATACGAATATGGAAAATTATCATCTAGTTGGATGCAGATGCAAGTTTAGATGTGGTTGAAAATCTTCAACTGCAAATGCAGATCTGCCTTTATATTCGCGCCATTTACATACCTAATAAATATGCGAAATTTTAATTGATAGAAATATTTGATTTGTCATGCACTTGACAATGGAGTTTCAACATCAATGAAGTAATATAGTGTAGACACCTTAATTTTGAGCTCATTTGACAGCAGGTTCCTCCAGTTGATGCTCTGGTCGCGACTACCAAAATTCTAGTCCATGTAGGTCACAATCAGACCCACACTAGTCCACATAATCCAATAAAACACTAAAATCCATTAAAATTCACTGAAAACAAATAAAACATTAATCCAACTTAAAATCCACTGAAAAGCAAGTAAAACGTTTAATCCAATTAAATTCACTTAAAATCCAACAATAAACCCTAATTCACTTAATCCAGCTAAAATCCACTTAAAATTCGATAAAACCCTAATTAATCAAAATTTTAAAACCTTAATTAAGTGAAAAGAAATTAAAATCCATTAAATAAAGTAAAAACCTTAGTTCAAGCTTAATCCAAATTAAATCACTTAAAAATCAAAATAAATAAGTAAAAACCCTAATTAAAATGAAAATCCATTGAAAACCTTAATTA
>JAMKQA010090418.1:0-10778 GCA_024699735.1 Posidonia australis
AAGGTAACATTATTAATGAAAGTGGAAATGTAATTGAAAGAGTTTTGGTGTGTGGTCAGGATTGGACTTGTGTGATAGTCCTAGAATCCTGAGCTGATGTTGAATCATGAATATGATGCTTTAACCAGTTGCCAGCCAGCATTTGTGATTTGGTTTTTAGCCTAGTGGGGCCTTATGTTTTAGGCTGGAACTGGTCAAGAAATGTGTTTTGGGAAGAGTTCCCTGTTTTGAATGGTTTAGTTTTGGAGAAATGAAAATGAATTCCAAAAAAGATTTTGAAAGTGGTTTTTAAAGAATTTCCACGTGTTTTGAGAAATGGGAAAGTTATGGCTTTTGAGGAAGCCTAGCTTGAGATTGAGGTCCCAAGTGGTGATTTTTGTAACGGAATGGATTTGATTTTTGGGAATGAATCCCAAGTGTGGTTTAGTAAGAAAGTGATTTTTAAGGATTAAAACCAAGTTTTTGCATATTATGAAACGAGTTTTCTTTGGTTTTCTGTGCTTGCATGTAGTTGAATGTTTTGGAGGCACGTACTGGGTGACTTAGATGTCACTCACGCGTGCTGTGTGTGTTTCAGGTGCAGACCGCGTGCTGCCAGTTTTCGATGCGGGAATCGGAGTTTCTAGCCGCGCATCGAGATCCTTGAGGTGAGCCTTGGTTACAGTCTCTTTTTATTCTGTAATTAGTGTAATTAAGCTTGTGATGCTGTTGTTTGGTAGTGTGTCCGGGTTCGAGGCGTTACAAGTAGTGTAGTAGTGGAAATCCGCAGCACATGGGAGAATATGAAGGAAAGCGATGGAACACTATCAGCCCCAACAATCTAACTACGAATCTGAGCAAAAATCTCAGAATCAAGTACAATCAGGAAGATGGCAATAATAAGTTTCTCATGGTACTCCCTCATGTTGGCAACATCTGATAAGCCTTCAATTCATCCAAAAGAGCAAGAAGTGAGGCATACAGGTCTAAAGTAGGCGACCTCCCTGTTAAACTGTGAACAATTGCACATATATCTTACAGATCTTAGAAATATTCTTCTTATATCCATATATACTCTTCAATGTGTCCTAAATCTTCTTGCCTGATTTGAACATCATGACACTCCAAGAAATATTTTCCTTCATACCATTTACAAGCCAAGGCATAATGGCAAAGTCATAAGTAAACCAGTCTTCATTCTCAACATCCTTACATTTGGGAGTCTTGTAAGGTGCCAGATCTTGCAGTGAATGCCAATAAAAGTCTTAAAAGCTTGAGACCATAAGAGAGTCTTTTCCATTCAATTTTACCGATGTACTACTGAGATTCTGGTGAATGTCATGGAAGCCATAACCACAACTACACAGCAGATATGGAGCACATGGAGATCTGATTTTCACAAAAAAAAACTTTGAAACAAGTACACACAAGACTGATTTTCACAAAATCAACATAAGCAGTTGATAGTTGCCTTCCAATTTTTGTGTTGATTTTGTGAAAACCAGTCCAAAAATTGGACCGCAAGAAAACTAGACACCTCTACCTTAGCTAAATGTTATTTAGCTACATTTGATTTTGTTTTGGGATCCAGGGACCCCTATTATCTCCTTCGTAAGTTGACCTGTAAAAGAGTAGAAAGAAAGAATGAAAGAAATAAATGATTTTGGTATGCTGATCTTGGTACTGAATGCACAATAATATAGTTTTATTTTATAAAAACATGTGATTCCTTCTTGGCTTAATCATATCAAGATGAGTGTTCTTTGGTGTCTAGTTTTCTTGTGGTTCGAGGTAGAGGTTTTCACGGTTCTTGGGAGTTTTGTTGTGAATTGCTTCGGTTCGTGGAATGATTAGGAATTTATATTTTACTTGGTCTTCCGTGGAATTTTATGGTGTTACTAAGGCAGCATTTCCTAAAACACTTTCCAAAATGGTTTTCAAAGGAATTTATAAAAGAATTGCATAGTTTTGCAAAAAGTTTTGGAAAATATTTTTCGAGATTTTCCGTGATTTTTGGTAAGAACCACAACAATTGTAAGACTGTACCGTGAACCTGGGACGACTGATACTTCTAAAGGGTTAAGTGCGAGTCTAAGATTGTGGTTGTCAAGTGGTAGGAGTCATAGGATTGTAGGACTATACTGACAAATTAGATATGACTAATACCTCTAAAGGGTCAGTACAAGTCTGAGATTATGACTGTTGAATAGTAGGACCCAAGTTGGAGTCTTGGGTGGCCCGAGTTAAGGACGTCAAGAGGACGTACCCAGTGTTTGCCTTAGAGTGGACCTTTAGATGGTTCTTAAAGTAAAGACTTGGAACAGACCAACCCATACATAGGGTGACTCATCCGTGGCAGTGCAGTGCATTTCGACGACTGTTTGTTGATTAGTCAGTTGCTAGTGGCCACAGTGACACAACAGGTTTTGATGTTGAGTGCGTGTGTTGTAGTTTTCTGTGCTCGAATTTAGATTTTCCAACTTTGGTCTAGAGAAAACATTAATTTTGAGATGTAGTTTTGTAGTAGTTTTTGGACTTGGTCTAATGTAGAGTAGTCATTCCAAGAATACATAAAGAGTTTTTAAAAGACGTATGTGTTTTAAAAAGAATAGAGAAATTAGTTTTGAAAGATATAAAAGACGTAGAGTAGATTTATATTTATTAGGCAATAACAAATTGCCTTCTTGTGGTTTATGGTATTGAGACAAGAAACCTTTTTTTTTGAGGTTTTGGTTTTGTAATTTGTGATGCACATCCATATGGCCTCGTACATCGAGATTTTTGGTAGCTTTGGTTTCCTAACATCAATAGTGGAGATATCTATTTTAATAATGTGTTTTTAGTAGTAGATTTCAAGTTTTAAGAGATTTAGGCGTTTGGTTTCAAAAAAGGTATGTTTAAAAAAAAAATGGATTTCAAAACTTGTCTACAATAGAGTTTTGTAGGTTCTGATTTCTAGTAGGTTTTGGCTTAAGTGCTACCAAGATGGGATAATATATAATCTAGGGAGCTGAATGCCTACAACTTTAATTTCAGTTTGTTGTTTTATTTGTAGTTTGTAGGCGTGTGTTGGGTGACTTTTAGATGTCACTTACATGTATTTTAATGATTTTCTTGCAAGTGTAAATGTAGAATTAGTAGTCAAGTCTAGTGTATATAGCAGGAGTCATATAGTGATACACTATAAGTTTTAGGTAGATTTAGTAATTATTTGTTGACAGTTGTTTAATTTAATTTATTACATTTATTTTAGAGTTATTTATTTAGTAATAGCTTTAAATGTATAGATTGTAGGATTGCAACACTTGAGGGCGTTACAAGTGGTATCAGAGTCTTAGGTCACTAAATGCACTAGTTTAAGGTGTCTAGTCTAGTAACTCATTAGGACTGCATACATGAGTCAAGTGCACCTAAGTTTTATGATTTTGTTTGGATTTATGGTCACTTACAGGATGTCAATGCTAGACTTTGCACGTGGTGGTGGATATGACAATTCACTTTAAGGATGAGTACTAGGAATTCTAAAGGAGCCAGCTAAAAAGAAAAAACAAAAGTAAACCTTCTTTTTAGAAGGAGAGACAAGGCTATTGATTTCAAAGATGACATCTTCTAATTGTCTAGTTTTGTTTGGCATGGAAATGAGAACTAGGAAAGAGCATTGTTGGATTTAGCTGGGTAGGGATCTGGTGGTGGTCCGCATGTGAGGAGAGTTTGCTTCCTTTGTGGATAAGTAAGGCATTTAGTGACATTGTATCCACATTAATAGTAGGTGCGGATCAATGCAGTGTGGTATAGGTACGAGAAGCTAAGACATGTATAAAGAAATTGCCCCGATCTACCCAAGAAAGTTGGGAAAGCACCACATCAACCCATTAAAGGACATATATTTACGATTTTCACCTCAGATACTGGATCCTTAAGGGATGTCATGGAGAGCAAGGAACAGTAACTTGACTGTATTGAGTAGCTCTTTGCTCTCTTGTTGCTATCAAGTGTACCTAACACTTGTAGCTAATGATTGTTATTGCAAGTGTGGTTGTAACACTCATAAATTTATTTTTGTAATTATTTACATTTTTAATGAATTTATTTCTGAACAGGTGTTACTGTTCCGAAGTCTGTTTGTTTGTTTTGTAATTTTAGACTTGACCAGGAAATGTGAGACTGAGTCGTCGGGACCAGGAAATGTGACGACATTCTCGGGTGGTTGGGCACATTTCCCTGGTTGAGGTCGAGGGCCGAGATATCTGAGGCAGAGAGCCGTCGAGTCTTGGAGGTATGAGACTCCCTAACTGTCGTTCCGAGGCTAGAGTTGTCTTGTGTCATGATAATGAAGTATGATACTCCTACTGTCGCTGTGAGGTAATGCCTTAAGATTTCTCAAGAATGCAATGGCAAAGGCAACATCTTGCTGCCATTCTTGAGTTTTGGTAGAGCCCATTTCTACATACCAAAGTGATTTTGATATGGCGAATTTGGTAGTGAATGTACAATAATGTAGTTTTATTTTAATAAAACAAGTGATTCCTTCTTGGCTTAATCATAATCAAGATGAGTGTTCTTTGGTGTCTAGTTTTCTTACAGTTTGGGCCAGAGGTTTTCACGATTCTTGGGAGTTTTGTTGTGAATTGCTTTGGTTCGTGGAATGATTAGGAATTTATGTTTTACTTGGTCTTCCATGGAATTTTGTAGTGTTATTAAGGTAGCTTTTCCTAAAACACTTTCCAAAATAGTTTTCAAAGGAATTTATAAAAGAACCGCATAGTTTTGAAAAATGTTTTTCGAGATTTTCAATGATTTTAGGTAGGAACTACAACGACCGTAGGATTATATTGGTAGACCAAAGATGACTAAAATCTCTAGAGAGTCAAACATAGGTCTGAGGTTGTAGTTGTCGAGTAGTAAGAGACACAGAACCATAAGACTATATTGAGGGATCAGGAACGACTGATACCTCTGGGAGGTCACGTATAGTTCCAAGGTTGTGACTATCGAATGGTAGGACCCGAGTTGGAGTCCCAAGTGGCCCAAAGGACATCAAGAAGACGTATCCTGTATTTTTCCTAGAGTAGACACTTGGAGGATTCTTCAAGTAAAAACCAAATACAAACCAGCTTCTACACAAGGTAGCTCGTCCGTGGCAATGTAGTGTGCTTCGACAGCTGCTTGTTGACTAATCGGTTGCTGATGGCCTTAATGACACGATAGGTTTTGACACTAGGTACATGTGTTATTTATTTAGTAATAGTTCTAAATGTGAGAGATTGTAGGATTGTGATGCCTAAGAACGTTACAAATGTTCAACAAATTACATCAATATATAGAACTATTATTCAAACACAAGTAAATTAATTCAAAAAACACAACTTAAATATGTATAATTATCATTTGACCACAAGTATATAATTATCATTCAACTACGAGTAATTTAATTCAAAAACATAAATGAAATAAGCAAATAACAAACAAGCACAAGCAAACAAATCAGTACCTAAATAATCAAATTATGTCAACTATAACAAGCCATTAACATTATATTAAGAAATGGTCATTTTTTACTCAAAAAACGGTGCCATGTAAAATACTTTTAAACAGCCGATTTTTCCATTTTTTTGGAACATCTTGCAATAGAAACTAATGGATATACTCAAGAAAGTCACAAAATTAGAGTTCCCTCACTTTCAAGCTCGTTGCAGCCACCATTTTTTATAAGCCCATGATGGTGTAACTTTTGCTGGTACAAGATAAAAATCAGCAAGATACCAATCATGTAAAGGCCATTGCCCTAACAGGGATTTTGTGAAATCTCCTCATGTTTGTTAAATTTTGTAAAATTGCCTTCTATTTGTTAAAACTATATCATTTATTGGCCCTTAAAACTAGCAACAGACTTACGTATAATTATGTTTCACCTATGTTGACACATCAATAAAGAAAACCTACAAGAAACTAGAAAACTTCCAATAAATTATAATCAACAAGCGAAAGAAATTTGAGATTTCTCTTTACTTTATCATTTTTGACACATCAATAAAGAAAACCTACAAAAAAACTAGCAAAGTTTCCTATCCGTTACAACACTAACAAGCAAAATAAATCTGAGATTTCTATTTTGTTTATTATTTCCAAACCTGGAACTCAATTAAAGCATTACAAACTTAAATACTAATACATTACAACACCATCCCCAGCTTTTTCTCATCTTCTCACAATTATGAAGACAAGTTTCCCAAAAAGCTTTTTCTACTTCCACAACAATGATGGTGGCCAAGGCATTTTCAATAGTGTCTCTACTTTAACATTAAATATATCTGTATTTTTTCAGTTATTAGATGATTCAAGAAGGACTTTTACAGACTACAATAACAGAGTCAGAATAAATGCTTTCATTTTATCCCTCTTTAGCTTTTAGTTTGCCATGTTATCTTTTTTCAACAAAAAACAACTACAACATTTCACAACTTTCTACTTTTATCTATTTTAGATTCTTTAGCCAATTAGTACAGAATTAAACTTAAGGATTGGATATAATTTGCAATATTTTTTAATATTTACACTATTTTTTATTTTTAATATCTTTGATCCCCTTAATGGTGAAACTCCTGTTTACTATAATTGTTTTTACAAAATACCATGATATGGCATCAAATATAAAGCAAAGTCACTTGATTGAGACAAAAAACAAACCACCTAATACTATCACCTTGCATCCACTTGAATCTGTGAAAAAAGCTGGAAATTCATGCGTCTTATAAGCACCAACAGTTACACCCTGTGTTTCCTGCAAATAGCAAATATTATACATCATTTCCCGCTATTGATTGGGTGGTCAATTTCAGTAACTGAATGAAATCTTTATCATCCATGAGAGAGATTCTAACACAACGAAATATTTGGTAATGATGAGCTCCGCTAACCAAATGTATAAATTGCAAAATATAAATACAGAGGCAGAAAAAACATGCAAATGGAAAGTACTAGTATATATGTAGCCGAATTTTCGGACTTGAGGCCTAACCTCAATTAAAATAAGTGAAGCCCACAATCTCATCCATTAGATTCAAATCCAATGATTTAAATAAATTAAATTTTTAATGTGTTTTCCTATTAATTTTAAAACAAAAATAATTGAATTTCCTATTATGTAGGCTATTCAAATCCTCACATGATCTATTATGGGTTGGCAGCTATGGCTGGAGATTCTTTTCCATCAATCTCATCTTCCAATTAAATTAAAAAATAAACAAAAAATGGCAGTTACCATTTGGATTAATATGTGGTTATAAGTGGGATTTTTATTTACTACTGGTTTACTCTCTTCACAAAATAAGGCTTATTCTTTAGATGTTGATCTGTCCAATATGGAACTTTGAATTGAATTAGTTAACAGATCACATTAATTGAGGAAAATATATTTTCATGAGAAAGATATTTCCAAGCCAGTATTAGCCTCTCCACGAAATAAGGCTCCTCCTTTGGATGTTGATGTTTCTAGTAAAGAAGTTTGAATTTAATTTGTTAATAGATTACTTTACAAATTAATGTAATGATCATATGGATGATAACTACCATACAAGTTTCCTATCACATATCCAATGTGGATAGAAATACTTTGTAAAATCTCATTGTAACAATCCAATACTAGATTGGTAACATCTTTCTCATGAATAAATATTTTCTCAATTAATGTAATCTATTAACAAATTAAACTCAAACTTCCTAACTAGAAACATCAACATTCAAAGAATGAGCCTTATTTCGTAGTGTCTAATACTAGATTGGAAATATCTTTCTCATGAATATATATTTTCCTCAATTAATGTGATCAGCTAAAAAATTGAATTCAAAGTTCCACACATCAACATTTAAAGAAGCAGCCTTATCATATACTGTTAGAGTTATATTCTTACACACGTATTAGGGTCCTAGTGTCATTACTGGATAGTTGAGTTATTGAATATCCGTTTATCCTAGAGTATCTATATAT
Organism: Posidonia australis; assembly: GCA_024699735.1. NCBI lineage: Eukaryota > Viridiplantae > Streptophyta > Magnoliopsida > Alismatales > Posidoniaceae > Posidonia > Posidonia australis. Next base: position 7,967 of record JAMKQA010090418.1, read on the forward strand.
ATATGTACTCTATGCATAATAGAACAATCCTAATTAGTGTTTTCTCACATGGTATCAAGAGCTTAGGTTAAAAACACAAAACCTAACGCACTCCCGCTGCCAACCACCTACTCCTTGTCTCCCGCTATTGTTTCTGCCAGCCTTCTCTCCTACCGGCTGCGTCAAGTCCTCCTCCTGCAACAGTCAGCACCAGAAGTTGCTGCAGCCTGCCCTCCTGCGGTTCGCAAGTCCCTTTCGAATCTCCAACAACCTTATACCACCTTGCCGTACGCCTCCTTTGTGATCAGCAACGTAGGTAGCTACGGTCTAATCACACCCATGTCTTAGGCTACCACTGTGTTGTTTTCAGACTTGTTTGTGTGTGGACACATGTTGTCCACACGACTTTGTGTCCTAAGACCGTTGTTGCTTCCCCTCGGGAGGTGTTTGTGCAGCATAATTATTGTTGTTTCTTTTGAACCACCACCGTTTGTGACAGATTAGACCATGTTACTGCTGTTTTTTTTCTTGTGGTACATGATAACTTCTTGTGAGTCTTTAATTAAGAATCTCAGTGGAACATCAAAAAACTAAATAGGAAAACTTCTTTGAACATAAAGTTTTGAGACCTTGCTTGTGGCCCATAGAAAGATTAAGCACCATGTAGATCCACCTCTACATGTCAAAGATGTTACTTATGAGGATTAGTATGCAGATGATGCCATCATAGTATTTTGACTAGTCAATAGCATGAAACGCAGTATTGTGCCTGATGTCATGATGCTCGGCCCACAAAAAGGATTTTGGGAAACATTAAAAATTATATATTGTAGACACCTCAAATTTCCAATTTTGCAGGATAAAGATCTAATGGCTGAGCTTGAACCTTGGTTGAGCCCATTTAGGCCCACAAACCCTCATTAGGCCATTTAATTCATGGAAGCCTAATTAGACCCATGGAGGCCCACTTAGGTCCATTAAGCCCTAGTTGAGCCCATTTGGGTCCACAAGCCCATTCTAGGCCCATTTGACTTTTATTCAACTTGATTGGGCCTATTTGGTCCATTTGGACCCACCTAAACCCATTTGGGCCCATGAGGGCCCACATAAGTCCAATTAGGCCCATGGAGGCCCCCCATGACTCAGTCCACATCTTCTCCCATTTATATTTTCACCTATTTCTACCAAAACCAAACCCAACACCATATGCATTTTTCTACCATCTTCATTTACCAAAGTTTTCCTACCAAAATATTCAAATATATCACAAGTCCTCCTTACCACTGATTGAACCCATTCTCCTTAACACCTCACGAACCCATTCAGCCCGAGCTCACTCCTTCTTCACTGAGCTCATTCAGCCTAGCCCGAGCCACACCGTTCCAGCATCAACCAGAAGCTTCCAAGGCAGCTCAGCCACTGGATCAACCACCAACAGACCTTTGGATGGCCGTCCATCATGTTGGCATCCGGAGGAACGATTGGGGGACAGCCGTTGGAGCAGGTCGGGGCTGTTAGGAGCACAGCTGTGGAGTTTGTTATTGGTCTGGTGGGTTGTTACATGGACGCCATTTGTTGGGTTCACCTATAAATGGAGAAGCAAGCTCACAATTCAGGGGGTTACACGGATTTCCAGAACTCTTGCTCCACCGCAGAGACAATTCAGAGCGAGAGGAAGAGAACTAGAGTGCCAGAGCGTCGCACGGAGGAGTAGAGCCAGTCGTCGTTCTAGAGCTCCGACGAGTCAGCTCCAGCCAGGTACACACAAATCCTCTCTAAACTTGTCTGAATTATAAATTTCTAGGCCTTCCTTCTCATCCCGGAGTGTTTCCAAGGGATCTAGAGTGATCCCTTGGCTAACGAAGCTCCGCCGTGCCCCGCCGTCGACAAACATCGGCGACAGAGGTGCGGGGGGGGGAGGGGGGCAATCCAGGAAGTTTCCTGGACCCCCGAGCGCTCTCCTCTCCTCCTTTGGCCTCCCTCGAGCTCGCCGTGCCCCGCCGCGCCGCTCCCAGCAGTCCGCGCGAAGATCGCCGGAAAACGCCTGTTGTAGCCGCCGTCGTCGGAGAAGAAGACTCTGTCCGAGCCTATACGCCGCTCCGAGCTACGCCAAGATGAACCAGCCCCACGGTGACCTTCCTCAGCCTCCCGCAAGTGCGCCCGAGCCTCTGGATCCACACCGCGAGCCCCCGATCGTCCCAGCCACGCCGCTCGTCGAAGGAAGCCGCGACGGCGACGGTCAGGCCACCACCTCGCTCCATCAGCCCCTGCGCCGCTCTGGAGCAGCCCCGATGCCTCCTTGCACCATCCAGATCGCCGCGCCGTCTCCCCAGACATCCCCAGCCACCGCGAGTTTCCCGCCAGAGCAGCCCGACGGCGAACGAGGTGGGGGAGACATTTCAGCCGTCGGAGGTCGCATCCAAACCGTTGGATGTCCTCCACTCGTCCCTTTCTTACTTCCTGTAAGGTCAGATCTGAGATCAGACCCCGGGAGCCTCCCCCTTTTCTTCCTCTGATGGTCACCAACAGCGAGCTCCATCGTCGGCGACCGTCGCCCCTTTTTTAACTTTTAAAAACATTTAAACTTTTAATTTGAATAAAATCTAGAATTTAGGTTTTCATTGCAAATAGGTCCTTCTAGAATTACTTTCTGGTCCTTTTATTGCATATAGGTCCTGCACTCATTTTTCTAAAATGTTTCGAATAAAGTTTTAACTGAAAATATTGCATGTTTTACCCTGAACATTTAAAACAATGTTTTCTGAGTTTAAAACTTTAATAAAAGCCCCCAGAGTCTTTGAAACATGTTTTCTCTCAGACATTTTGCTAAAAG
>JAMKQA010090420.1:0-11293 GCA_024699735.1 Posidonia australis
CCCCCCCCCCCCCCCCCCCCCTCTCCAAGCCCGGGTGTACACAGTTTGGCTTTGATACCAAGTGGAGAAAGAAGTGCAAATAAAATCGCAAAACCAATACTAAATTTCTACTCTCCTTGACATACTACAGTTGCACATATGCCCACTAAACAGGATATAAGGATAATTACTCCAACACCAAAAACATTAAAGAAAGGTACCATATATCACCAAGGATACACCGCCTTTGAAATGAAAGACACAATACTAACTTAAGAAATATGACATACGCTAACAAATTAAACACATGATCGTATATTATGTGTAAAATGTATGAAATTATATACCAGGCAATAGTAAAAGTACATGTCATCCATTTGAAAAAAGGGCCTCCAAAATAAAAGAAAAATCCAACAAGAAAATGGTACCTTCCAAATAACTGTAGTTTTGTCCCTGGAAGACGAGGCCAAGTATTTCCCATTATTTGAGAATTGCAAAAACCATATATCATCACTATGTGCATGCAGCACCTGCTTGATACCAACAGATCGGGAAATTGTTAAACCTACAGTTCACCGTGAACAGAGCTATAGAAGATAAAGTAAGTTAACAAGAGGTCCCTTAAATAATTGTTGATAATTTGTATTAATGTTAAAGAAGTCTAATTAGCAAGCAGAAGTGTAAAACATTGGGGATGTCTTATCTTCTTTATGACAAGTACTTATCTAAGTCTTAGATATCTCTCACACCCTTTCCTCCTACTCGTACATTTGCTCCATTATTTTCAATTAAAATGAAACCAATGATTGAAAAAAGGTGGTTGCCATTTTGTATATAAACTTGGGAAACTTAAGGTCAACCTTAAATCGCTTTTATTATTATATGCAATTTTTTCTCAAATGGTGATTACAAGAAAGGAATCTTTTGTCACATTTTATAAGTTCCAAGTTAAACTTAAAAAATTATCATTTAAAGGATAAAAAATCAACAATTGGATAGGTTGTTTTCAGTGATAGAATTCCTATAGGAAATTTAAACAATAAGTATAAAAAATAAAAGAGTTTAGAAGATTATTTACTTAATCACTGTAGAAAGGAAAATAGGAGACAAAAAGCATGTCTATTTCTTTGTATGTGTAGTTACATATATATGGGATGTGTTAGATATCCTAGACTAGATGGATATCCAATAATTCGATAACCCACTACACTTAATACATAATATGACAACTCTAACGCTCCCCTTCAAGCTGGAGCACACATATCAATCATGCCCAACTTGATACATAAGGACTTAAAAATCCCAACACTCAACCTCTTTTGAAGATGTCGCCAAACTACTCTGATGATTGAGTGTAGGGTGCAGAAATAACTCCGTTCATCACCATGTCCCCCACATAATGATAGTCAACCTTTATGTACTTTGTGTACTCATAAAAAGTAAGATTGCTAACAATGGAAATAGTTGCTTGATTATCATAATGCATCAACATCGGTATCTTAACTACAAAACCAAGCTCCAATAAAAGAGACCTAATCCACATCATCTCACAAACTGTCTGAACCATGGATCTATACTCTACCTCTGCACTGGATCAAGACACGACATTTTGCTTCTTACTATACCAGGTGACGAGATTTCCTCTTACATATGTGCAAAAACTAGATGTGGACTTCCTATCTCCTTGATCTCCTGCATATTCTGAATCTAAGTATACCATGATGTTCATGACCATTTCTTCTGTAGGCCAATCCTCTGCTTAGAGCATTTTTAACATAAAAAAGAACACATAAGGTTCCACTCTAATGTATTCTTCTGGACACATGCATAAACTAACTCAGTAAACTGACTGCATACGAAATATCTGACTAAGTCACTATCAAATATGTAAACTTCTCAATCAATCTCCTATACTAATCAGGGTCTTTTAACAACTCTGAACTGGTATCTTAGAAATATAGTGACTGCTCAATAGGAGTATTCTCTGCTTGTACCCCAAAAGACCTATTTCTTGAAGGAGATCAGCAACATACTTCCTCTGAGATAGCGTTATTTTTCCATTTGTAGAAGCAAACTCTATACTCAGAAAATACCTTAGCTTTCCTATATCCTTAGTAACAAAGTGTATCCTAAGGTGTTCTTTTATTTCTTCAATGCCCTCTTTATCACTACCGATCACCAATATATTATCAACATAAACCACAAGCACACATTCACAATCAACCTTCCTATAAAAGATTGAGTAATCAACAGTACATCTCTGGAAGCCCCTAACCAACAACACCTTGTTAAAATTTTCAAATCCTGTTTGAGACAATAAATCGCCTTCTTTAGCCTACATATTCTATCCTCCTCTTGAACAACATACCCTGAAGATTGCTTTATAAGCACAAAATCAATCAAATCACAATATAAGAAGGTATTCTTGACATCTAATTAGCACAGATTCCAAGTGTTGTTGATGGCAATGGACAAGATCGTTTTGATTGAATTAAAACGGACAACAGGTGAGAATGTCCCTACACAATCAATACCATATGTTTAAGTAAATCCATGAGCAAGCAGTCTGACTTTATATTTGTCTATGATGCCGCCAGCCTTGTACTTCACAGTATAGACCGATCGACAAGTGATTACGTTAACTCCAACAGAATGGATCACCAACTCCTAAATACCACGGACACTAATGCAACTATCTCCTCATTCATTGCTACCTTCCATTAAGAAAGTAAGAGTACCTCCTGATGATTCTTGAAAACAGATTCAGAAAAGAGAAACAAGGCAAAACTATAGAAACGAGGATAAAGAAACTCATATAAAACAAAATTAAAGATTAGATAAACAGTGGAAAAATGGATACCTTTGTGAAGGACTATTAAGAGTTGAAAATAACTTGGAAGTAGATTTGTATTCACAGAAAAGGCCAATTCTGTCGTTAAAGGCACTCGTGTTTGCTGACGACACTGATACTTGTAAAGGACGAGGAACCTCTACACAGACAGTAGAGAGAGTCCTGATGATTGAAAACAGGAGACTCAACAATAGATGAAAGAGGAACAGACTCAATAATAGGTGCAAAATCATCAGAATAACTCATGAACTCAAAAAGTATGACGTCAGCAGACACAAAATATCATCTGAACGGAGGATAAAAATATCGATAATCCTATTGAGTTCTGGAATAATTCACAAAAATACACTTGATTGACCTAAGAGACACTTTATCAAGTCCAAGAGAAAGATCTTGGACAAAAGCAACACATTCAAAAACTCAAGGGATTAAAAGAAACAAAGTGGTATCTGACCGAAGACGTCAAGAGAGACTTCATTACCTAAAAGAGTAGAGGACATCCTATTAATGAGATATGTGACAGTAGGAACAACATCAGACCAAAGGTATTTTAGAAGTTTTAAACATGATGGTGCCAGTGACATCTAGTATATACCTATGTTTACGCTCAAGCACCTCATTTTATTGAGAGGTGTGAGAACACGTAATCTGATGTATAATACCAAAGGATGCATAACAAGACTCAACCTTGGATGGAACAAATTCAAGAGCATTATCTGCATGTAAGCATTTTGGAGTAATATCAAACTGATTTTTTATTTCTGTAATAGAAGTTTTAAGTATATTATAAATATGGCCACGATCTTTAAACAGATATACCCAAAATACTCTTGAAAAATCATCAATAAAAATAATATAATAACAATGACCAGACAGATGGAACTCTGACAAGTCCTTAAATATCACAATGGACTAACTTGAACAAAGTAAGACTCGATATAAAACATAAATGCCTAAAAGAAGCACGATGGTACTTACCTAACTAACAAGACTCACAATCAAATGGAGAAACAGAAACCCATGGTAAAACCTGTTACAACTTTTGGTGAGATAGATGACCTAATCGGTAGTGGTATAGAGAAAAAGACTCAGAAGTGGATGTCACAGACATTAATCCTCATGGTATATCGTCACTGACTAGTAAATATACGCCATTGTCTCGTTCATGACTCAAATCAATCATCTTCCTTGTTCACAGATCCTAAAACGTGCAGTGAAAAAGGAAAGAAGGTGATAAAATAAAGTAATTATTTTGTAATAGCACTAATAGAAGGAAAATTAATAGGAAATAAGGTACATATAGGACACTTTTAATAGAAAACTAGGAAGAAACTTGCACAATCCTTTCCCGTAATAGGACGAAACCAACCATCAGCGATAACTACAAATCGAATATCAGAAAACTGAGTCAGACGTGTAAACAAATTTTTTGTACCGGACATATGAAAAAAGGTATCGAATCAATGATCTAAGAAGGATTCCTGAATGTCCAAGAGCACTAATACCGATAGAAAGAGAATGAGAGACAGTGATGGCAGAATTAGTGACCTTTAGTTGAAAGAGTCGATCATAATTAACTTATCAGATAACAATTGTCTGCTCTTCATTGGTGGAAGTAGATGGTGTGGCCTCAATAGTAACATATGTTGTGGAAGGTCAACCAATAAAATCCCAATATCTGTCGACTCGATGACCTATCCGACCACAATGAATGCAACAAGGACGCCCTCCAGTTTCTGTACAGCCACGACCATCCCCACGCAAGCCACCGCATCCTTTACCACACGTAGCTGCCATAACTGACTGATCAGAGGCACTAAAGAAGACATGATTGTGGAAATACGCAAGACTCTAAAAAAAGTAGACTATAGATCAAATACACCGTCAGTTCTTAGAATCTGTCCTCTGATCTGAGAACTGAGATCGAGAGTCAAATTGAAGAGGTATATCACGATAGCCAATTCTTCATAGTACTGTCTCATCTAGGTGATATCAATTGAACAGACCGATCACCCTATTACACGGTGAACAATTGCTCATAGACCTCGAAGACTCTGGATATGTTCTTCTTGTTACCATACGTGAAACGCAACGTGTCCCAGATCTTCTTCGTTGGTCGCAACATCATAATACCTCTTGCAATCGTAGACTTCATACTGTTTACCAACTAAGAGACAATAACCACATCATCAGCAAACTAGTCATCATAGATTGTATTTTTACTATCAAGAGGAGGCTTGGTGAGATAACTAATCTTGCGATAGGCTACAATGAATGTCCCAAAGGAAGTAATTCTTATCATTCAGTTTTTCTGAAGTCCCATTGAGATTTTTTTACCAAAGATTCACATATAACCATAATAAAGAGTAGATTATATGGTCTAATTTCACTACACCAGTATAAAGAAATCACTGATTTGGTGTAGACAATGTGAAAACAACACACAACCTCCTTTCAAATACAACAGCACACAATCTAGAGGAACAAACACGTGTGAATATCACGTATCTACACACAAACAAAGACTAAAAACACGTAAAGGGACTAGGACATGGCCGAAAACGACAATCGACGGCTTGAAGGGGCGAGACTGCCCTTACCGACGGGCCTCAGAGCGCTGCAAGGCCCAATTGACGAGTTTGGAATGGCCGAAAGCCTCTTCCAGTGGAACCTTCCGACAGTTTGGTCGACGACAGGGGGGCTTTGTTGTGGCAGCCGATGTTGCTGAAAGGTGTTTCTGTGGCCGATGGCCCGCCTGAGAGAGAGCAGAGGAACAACCGACGACGCAGGAGGGTCCGATCTGATGTGCTGATGGCACTGGACGTAGATATAGTACTACCGGTGGCTGATGGTGGTAGTGGCGACTCCTTAGGGTTTTTCCCTGTGCTCTAGTACCATATAAAAAGGAAAATAGGAAAGAAAAAACATGCCTATTTCTCTGTATATGTACTTACATATATATGAGATGCATTAGATACTCTAGACTAGATGGATATCCAATAACCCGATAACCCGCTACATCTAATAGATAATATATCAACTTTAACAAGCACTTATGCATAGGACATAAAATAAGTAAATTCACCAAAACAAGCTTGCCGCTAGTAAGGGATGTGCTCAAGAATAAGAAAACACTAAAAGTCATGTCAAACAGATCTGAATAATTTCCAAAGTTTAAAGTACATAAAACAGTATCAACGAATGAGCTGGGACTGGCACATAATTCAGTCAATAGATTGAATAATAATGTTTGCTTGAAGTGAAGATCTGCGACTAACGTCAAACACATAATACAACTAATGAATTCTGGGATTCTAAGTAGCCTTTGTAAAGTGCAGTTCCCATGTATTATACATTATGCAAAAAAATAAGCATCAGTTTGCAGAACTAACCTGTAAGCTTTGAGAAGGTATCTTCTCTCTGCCACATTGATGATCCGAGTATAATGATAGTGAACTATCTAAAGAGTTGTGAAACATGCAGGTCTCTTTCTGTCCGTTGAGAGCCTGTTCAACCAACTGTTCTAGCCGCCTTTCTGGTATCATGGTAGTGGAAGGAAGCAATTTCTGCAATTCCTCTAGAAGCTTCCAACGTGAACTTGCACACTCAGCACCCTGACCATTAAATCCAAGAAGGCTACATTGTGAGGGAGACACAATACAACGAGCAAGTTCATGGACCCGTTTTCTGTTAATGCAAAGTGAGGATATCTCATTTCTCAGGGTCTTCAGTGCATCCATCACTCTGCCATTACTCACAAGCTCAAAGAACTTCTGCTCCATTATCAAGAAAGATGCAGATTTCAGAATATTTTGATCTTTGATGCTAATTTTCTCCAATGTAATCAAACTCTCATCCCAATTTCCATCAAGTAATTGCTTCCTAAATAAATTCACTTCAGGTGTATGCAGATGTATTCCTGACTCTTCTTCTAAAAGAGCTCCACTTTTCTCATAACCAAGAGAATAGAGTGCTTTTGTAATTATTCTAACAAACTCCACCCTTTTGATAACTCCTTTAGTACCAATGATTTCTTCTTTCCCATGTAATGACACAGGCTTCGCCATAAAGCCTTTCAAAGGACTGACAAGCTCTCTAAGTGATGAGTTATTTGGGAGGCTATTCAATTCTAACAGTGAAAGTTTAACACGTTTTGCAGGTGGTTCATCATCCTCTACACCTCCCATGAAATGCCAAGATTAGCCCATATATCTTTTCCAGGCAACAGATGAATCTTATAGAAAGCTAACCAAATTTCTTCACTGACAGAAATTATAAACTCGAACAAAACAGTTTTCCTGAAAGGGAGAGTTGAAGGGTGATAAAGCCATGGGAAGTTAGATTCTTTAATTTAATAATGACTTGCTGTGATATAATAACCAAGTCAGAACAACTGAATAGATTTGAAAAAAATGCGCAAAAGGCCCCAGAAACAAATTTTCAAAAATTGTGGAAGGTCGGCAGAGGATAAACAACAACAATGTACCTATAAACAAGGAAACTAGATTATGCTTTCTTTTGCAATAAACAATGAAACTCATTTGCCAAATTGCCGATCCACAGAAGGAACTAAGGAGAAAACAATGGAACTCCTCTGCTGATCTACAGAAGCAACTATGATACAGTTACCCAAAGAAGTGACATGAAAGCACATAGTATGTCCCATCTGTTGAATCCAAAGTTCTTCCAATAATTCAAGCAACCGCACTCCGACTATTCGACAAAACACTAGGAATTACAATGATAGGAACAATAAGCATTTCATCTTAAACCATCAGACAAGTAGTACAAGTAGCCGAATTCCCAACCAACACAACTCATCATCAGTCAACAGGACAAATAGCCAAATGCAGATGTTAGCAACTGACTACCACCAGTACTGAGCGGTGAACAAGCAACGAAAGTAAAACATACGACCACAACATCTTCTTCCAATCGTACATGTGCAAAAATCGTTTCTTGCTTATCAACAAACCAAAACCGACAAGCATCTCCCTGCTAGTACGAATCAATCAAAAGCCACACACAACAAAACCGATCCAATAAACACAACACCGACCACATGAGAGAACGATAACGACCACACCGATCACTTCCCGACCTGAAGAACACCGCAAATCAATCGAAGAAAAGGGGTTTCTTGGCCCATAAAACAACCCAAAAACCAGCCTAAACACCCAAAGCGGCAGTTTCCACAGAACGGAATACCGCAAATCCGGCAAAAACAACAGAAACCCCCAAACAGGAAAGATCGCAAGAAGGAAAAGACCACATGGATTAAGCAGCGCAGAAGAGGAAAAGGAGAAAGGAGAAAGAAAGAAGAAACCGACCAGAAGGCTGAGGAGAGAGATGGTGGAATCAGGAAGGACTACAGATCAATCAGCGGAAATCTCCTAATGGGTCGTCTGGGTTGCTCTTATTGTTGCCTTGTGAGCAAGCAAGAAAGAGAGGGGAGGGGAGATGTGGAGAAGAGGGGAAAGTAGAGATGATGGAAGAAAATAGAATATATATATATAATTGGGAAATGGAATAGGCTGAGCATGCGTTACGCGTTCATTCATTTCCTATGCCTGCTGTGCCACAACACCATGTGAGCATGGTGAAACAAAACAATGGCATATTTCATGGTGGTGGTGAGCTGAAAGTGGTGGTGATTACGGCTTCATTTGAATGAGATTCGATGAGATGTCGACATGAGATGGCTTTACTTGGGGGAAACAAATTGGTATTTGTATAATAAAAGAAGAAGTTCCGGTTAACCCAACCAATATCTATGTGTCCACGCTAAGTCAGTTTTTTTCTTTTTTTTCCTTGAAGATTATGTTGTATCCTTCGAATGCATTCATCGGTGAGTGTAGACGGAAACTCCATTAGGTGGAGAGGCAAATCCACGCTCACGTAGAATGGAACGACCGTTGAAAATTGAGGTTCCAGCATTAATCTGCGTTTGATACGTTGAAATGCAAATAGAAAGGAATGGAATGAACTTTGGAATAGATTGGAATGGAATAATTTTATTTCATTCCAGTGTTTGGTACATAAGGAATTGTACAGTAGAATTGAACACATAAAAAACACAGTGGAGGAGGGAGGCCGTCGGCAGAAGGGGGCGGGAGGTTGCGGGAGGAGGGAGGGACGCGACGGAGGACTGACAACGTTTGTTGGGGCAGAGGAGGGAGGTCTGCTGCAGGAGGTTGCGGGGGAGGGTTTGGGGCGAAAGGGGGCGGGAGGTTGCAGGAGATGGGGGCTATTGCGGGACCGCCGACGTACGAAGGACGTGACGGAGGAGGGAGGGAGCGAGAGGAGGGAGGGACGCGATGGTGGACTGACGACGTACGGAGGACGCGACGAAGGAGGGAGGGACGCGACGGTGGACTGACAGCGTACGGAGGACGCGACGGAGGAGGGAGGGACGCGACGGTGGACTGACGGAGGACGCAACGGAGGAGAGACGGCTGTTGCGGGAGATGGGGGCAGTTGCGGGAGAAGGGAGAGAGGGCTGTTACGCGAGATGGGGACTATTGCGAGAGAAGGGAGAGAGGGCTGTTACGCGAGATGGGGACTGTTGCGAGAGAAGGGAGAATGGGAATAGGATTCCTTGGATTTTGAGATGGAATGAAATTCTCATCTTCAATAGGAATTTGATTCCCCTTTTTTTTGTACCAAACATTAGAATCTCATTCCAATCTATTTTTTCATTCCATTCCCTTTGATTCCAACGTTCATTCCAGCGTACCAAACGCAGCCTTAGTCTTCTCTTCTACGAGGAAACAATGCAACCAATCGAATAGCAATCTCATCAACTTTAATGTTTTTAAAGGTGTTTTTTTTTTGTAACGTTAATGATATTATAATAATTTCTTGACTATAAATCCACCATCAAGAATTAAAGTATGTTCCAAATATTACATAATCCTTGAGTCCTAGAGAACCCCAACAAAAAAATCGACCACTTCCAAAGAGTAAAGGCAACAAGTGTCCAAAAGCTTAGCAAAATTACAACTCCAGAACAAAATAGACCACAAAATCTGATTAAAAAGAAATTAATCATGCAAAGAGGTCTTCATTGGAGTTGTGAGCTGAGGGAAGTAGCTCAACAGAAGCATTGGTAGAGACAATAAGGGACACTAAATTGCTGGTTGTAGATGCTGCAATTTGTGAGTGATCAATACTCCAAGAGTTTTGCATGCTCGTGACAAATTGAAGTAATGTATCTCTTTCAAAACCTGAACCCAAATTTTCTATGCAAGTATACATAAGAGAAATAATATCGAGTGTAATAGACTTACAAGAGTTTGATATATTACGGAAACTTCTACTATTTCTTTCCTTCCAAATACTCCAAACCACAACAGGGATTAAGATATTCCACCCAATTTCAGTTATGGAAATATGCATTCAGGTCTATATTTAAACAGATCTTCAATATGACAAAAAACCAGATACAAGAGACTATTAATAAAAAATTTCCAAACTGCAGTTGCCAAAGAATAGTGTATAAACAAATGGGAAACAGTTTCACAATAATTATTACACATAATGCATAAGTCCTACCCATTCCAACCTTTTTCCCTCAGATTTTCTTTAATTAGAATCTTATTTGACACCAACAGCCAAGTAAAAAGTTTAATCTTAAATGGTACCCAAGCCTTCCATATGGAATTGTATAAATGGAATCTAGTTCCACCATCATTAATAACTTTATAACAAGAGTTAACAGGGAATATATAGTTATCATTTGGGTACCAAATTATTTTATTTTTTTCCAAATGCAGCTGAACCCTAGACAATAGTTCAGCAAGCTGATCTGCGTGTTTCTTAATGGCCTCTAAATTATCAAAATGCTTAGAATTATAATTAAGATCAAATAAAACTTGGTAATCACCCCTAAATAACTCCAATACCTTATAATAGATGCCTTTTTGTATTTAGCTAGATTGTATAACTCAGGGAATTTAAGTTTTAGAGGAGCACCATCTATCCATTTATTTTCCCAAAAGATTGTATTTTCACCATACCAACTTCATATTTAATAAAGCAGTTAATAATATTGAAGCAAGCTTTTAATTCTTGCCAAATAGGAGAGCATTTTCCTTTTGATGTGTTTAGAATGGCCCCTGGTCAAGATCTAGCGGAGTATCTAGCTTTTAACAGAGTAGACCATTTCAGATTAGGTGCACAAGTCAGTAATTGCCATAAAAGCTTGCATTTAAGAGTCATGCTAAAATTTCTGAGATTAATAATGTAACGCCTCACATTTTCCATAATAATTTAAAACAAATTAAATTACGGAAAAATTAAAGCCAAACAAAAAATATCTAACTGTAGGATACTAAGGCTTCTCTAGAGGGGGGTGAATAGAGATTTTCCGGTTTTAATTAAGTCTTTGGAATTTATGATGCAATTCAAGAATTTTAGCACAAAAGCATTCAATCGCAAAGACACAAGATTTATAGTGGTTCA
>JAMKQA010090427.1:0-12982 GCA_024699735.1 Posidonia australis
CTAATTGGGTTTGTCTGCGCCTAAGTGGGCCTAGGGTTCTATGGAGTTAGGGTTTAGGAGTGGTGGTTGCAACCAGAGCGTCTTCCGGAGGAGCCTGCCGTCGAGTGACTGCAAAATCGGGGTGTCTACAGTATCTCATTCATCCATACTTGTATAATATAAGAATTATAACACACGAAGTAAGTGCTCATTTATAAAATTTATTTGAAATGTTGTGCTTGAAAATAAGATGTTAATATCAATAAAAAAAATTTATTATTGAATCCAAGAAATAGGGAAAATATACTTGACTTGTTCTTCTCGGTCTAGCACGTTTACGACTCCACTATTATTTTGGTCATCCTTATTATAAACATATGCATAATTTTTTAATATATAAAATGTAGAATAATCTAATTTATATAATTATATTTAAAGATTAATCTACTTTTTAATATTGAATTCAAATATAGGGATAATATAGCTAACCTGTACTTCATTGTCTAACACTTTTATAAGATTCCATTATGATTTTTGTCATCTGTCATGTAAACATGTGCATAAATTCTTATTTTATTTATACATTTGTATTTACTAATTAATCAAGAAAAATATATATTACATGGTATGCTATGATTATTACAGAACTTCACTTATAATAAATGTAACAGTTTATTATGAAATGCTTTGTCAAATGAAAATTATGGATTTTATAGGTAAAATGTTAATTCCTTATAAAAAAAATAAACTTAAATAATTATTGATTGACAAACCTGGCTTGTTCTTCTTGCACGTTTAATGCTCCAATTTGAGTAGTACTAATTTCTCTGTAAGAAAAAAGTATGCAAATATCACAATTAAATATGTATAAATATTCATTAAAATAATTAACAAGCTAAGAAAAATAAACCATGGATAACTTTGTGAAGATCTAGGAGTAGAATTGAATCAAGCTTTTTGAGATTTATTTTGCTCATCCATCCTATATACATGAGCATTTAAAGCCAATAATAAGTAAAAGGAGAGTTAAAAAGATATAAATATCTACCAACGTAAAAAGTTCATAGAATTTTATTAAAAAAGATATAACAATTATTCATGCATTAAAAATTCCATCAAAAGTTAACATTTACATACAAAAAAATCATGAAACATATATACATGGAAACCTCCTACTCCATCTTGTTTACTAATTTTTGTACTTCCATCTTTTTCTTATTTAAAATAAAGGAAGCAATCTCAACATTTTCTACTCTTATAAAACACCAAAATGCTCACAGAACCATGAAGAAAAGGAAAATGTTATGTACAATAGGAAAAATCCCTTGCTTGATCTTTTTCTTTGTCTTTGTTTTCGTTTTTGCTACCACTATTCGTTAACCCATTGACTTCAAAACACCATCACCTTTACCCATCTTCACCACCACCACCACCTAGTCAACTTCAAAACTAGCAAAACCCCCTTTCTCCCACCACCACTTGCTGCCATGCTCCTACTAGATTGGGAACTATTTCTTCCATCCACTATCATGTCTTTTCCAAAATGGCAACACGTCATTAACAACCTTCTTTGGAGTCTTTCTTGGTTCCTTTGGCAAATCTACAGACGACACTCCACACCCCCCCACCCCACCTCAACCAGGAGTGTTGTGGTGTGAAGGGACGGTGCTCGACCTAGAGGAGACTATAGGTGATGATTTGTATATGCCAACTTGGACAAAGAAAAAGGCAAAGAAGGTGACAAACTCTATATTCTAGAAGCGCAGTATTGTGGGTAGCACCCCTTGCTTGTGACGCCATCTAGTTGATGGTGGTGTGGTAGTGGTAGAGTTGGTGGTAGTGGTGTGGACGTTGTAGTGGACAATAGTGGCAATGGCAACAGTGATGGTGGAGGAGGAGTGGGTTGTGAAAAGACAAACACAAGAAGAAGAGTAAAAAAAAACTCTAAGCAATACAAAGCAGTAGAAGAAGTAAAAGAAGAAGAAAAAGAAGCAAAAAAATGTTTCACAACTAATATAATACCTACACTTACCATCGTATTGGTCACTAAATAATCACAATGAAAGAAGAAGAAGAGGAGGAGGAGGAAAAGAGATATCCTTAAGCAAAATCAAGATGAAGCAACAAGCGATCTTGTTGTTGTGTCTGCTCTTCGTTTTTAGACAAATAAATCATAAATGAATTAATTAAATCTTTGAGTAAGGAAAGTTAAAAAATAACTGAATCAATTAAATCTTTGAGTAAGAAAAGTTCAAAAAATGTAGTTTGAATTTAAAAAGGATGAGAAGGAAAATCAAATAAGAGATGATGAAAAATAGAACAAAAACAAGAATAAAGAAAAAGAAAATAATGTAGACTAATTGTGATTTCAAAGAATAACAACACACATTCTCTCCTTTAAATAAATAGTTTATAGTAGATAGTACAACAATCAATATAAATGCAATAATCTCACTTACTCACCCAAATAAAAAGTCGAGGCAGTTGTTTTCTTCGTGATGGGAGAATCAAAGCTGAGGTGAATGGTGGTAGAATCCATTCCATGCATATTGTTTCAGACATTTATGGGAATTACCAACTAACATAATTTCTAGACTTTACTCTTGAGGTAAAGATGTAAGCTAAAATCTTCATTCCTGTTTGAATCTAGAATAAGTTCTGAAATAAACCTAGAATAAGAATTACTATTTCGTTTGGTTATGTAAAAATCGAAATAAACTTGGAATAATAATTTCTATTTTAATTTACTTATTCTAGATTAGCTATTCCTCAGGAAGAATAGAATAAAGTTATTCCACTAAATTATTCTGATGCATGTATAAATACAATATGTTTATTTTTTATTTAAAAATTAATACATATATAATACGATGCATACATACTTTAAATTAGATATATATCTTAATAATCAAGTTCATTATTATTAATTTACTTATTTTCTATTTATTCTGCTACTTATTTTACTTTTCATTGAGATTAGAATATCTCTTTATATATATTTATTTATTTTTAAAAGAA
This sequence comes from Posidonia australis, assembly GCA_024699735.1. NCBI lineage: Eukaryota > Viridiplantae > Streptophyta > Magnoliopsida > Alismatales > Posidoniaceae > Posidonia > Posidonia australis. The sequence goes on from JAMKQA010090427.1 coordinate 2,998, forward strand.
AATTACTTTTAAATTGAATAATAATACTACTTTTTTTTTTTTCTTTCTACTCTTCCTACCGTAAATCTTAAGAGAGACCTCGGTTCCAACGCACACAATCAGGCTGGAGTCTTTTTGCCGCCTGTAATTTTTACCAACGGAGCCCAAGGTCCCGTGTCCGAAATATTTTCAAAATTTATTGACTCATTGGCTACAGCTGTTGAGAGCCACGGGAAGCAGAGGAGGCAGGTAAGATGAGCTCTTTGCGCCAAATCTTCTCTCCCACCTCCCAAAACCCTAGTTCCAGAGCTACCCAAATCGTTCCTTCCTCCGCAAGTGCCCACTTCGCTACCTCCTCCAAAGCCCACATTAACCTTGCCCCTGCTCTGAAGGCCTCACGGCATTCCTCCAAAAACCCCATATCCTGCGCCATCCTTAGGCCCAGATCATGCACGACAACCCTTCGGACCTGGTCCCGGAGCATCAAACCGGATGATGAGGGGAAAAAGGCGACGTCTTTGTTCGAAAAGGGGAATGATGGTTGTTGTGGTGCTAGAGGAAAGGGTGAGGAGGAGAGAACAAAGAAGGGTCTTTTTCCGGAATGGATTAGTGTTAGCTCGAGTGATGCTAAAACTGTGTTGGCTGCCATTGCTATCTCCTTCGCTTTCCGGTCGTATGTGGCTGAGCCCCGGCATATACCGTCGTTGTCGATGTATCCTACTTTTAATGTGGGAGATAGAATAGTTGTAGAAAAGGTATAGGACTTCTTCTTCTTCTTCCTTTTCTGTTTTTGGGGAGCTGGGTTTTTGTTATGATTATTACCTTTTTGTATGTGGATGAAAAAAAGGTCTCTTTTTTGCTGGTTGGTCTTGTTGAAGGGAGGGATCCTGGGTTGGAGTCAAACAGAACAAATAGATGGAAGTTTATTCTTAATGTATAAATGGATTTTTGAAAGCATTGAGCTTATAGTAGGATCTATCTCCTACAAGACATTAACTTCAAACTTTGGTTGCATGATGAACTAAAATGAGAAGTGTTTTATACTTTGCATTTGTTTTTTCGGTCTCCTTCAGCTGCAGAGTGATGGTGCATTTTTGTTGTGCTCCTGGGTCAATGTTTACTTCGTCAAGTAAATTACTTGATGGTATCTTGTACTATCAAATTTCAAAACATATAACTTTGGTATCCTGGACTTTCACCCGTTAGTAGAGTATGTTTTTCAATAATTATTGGACCAAAATGCCCCTGACCAAAATGTCCTAAATCGAAAACTCTTAAATCAGAAAACCTTAATCCTCGGGGAAAATCCTAATCCATAGTCTTGAAACTATATAGAGAGAGGGTTACTTGGAAACAAAGAGAGAATGGAAAATTAAAGAAGGGCATAATGGGTACTTTAGTAAAAGTTTAACACTGTTAGTCTTAACTATACTAATTTAAAAAAAATAAATCAAAGTCTAGGATATCAAATTGGTGTGTTTTAAAGTTCATAATAGTAAATTGTAAATCAGTAGTGATAGTATAGGGTACCTTCAAGTAATTTACTCCACTTATTTTTCTTAGACCCAACAAGCTTGTTGATAAATTCAACTTTTCCCTATTTTCAAGTAATATATGTTTATCTTGACAATCTCTATGATGGTGTAGCTTGATTCTTGTTTTTTTTTGTCAATATATCATGCTCAGGTTTCATATTTTTTTAGAAAACCATATGTGAATGATATAGTGATCTTCAGAAGCCCTCCTGTTTTGCAGGTAAATTTTCAAACAATGTTGGTATAGTTTTCTTGCTGTGATAAACATTTACATTATTCATGATGGCTAAATGTGAATTGTAGCCATGCAGGAGGTAGGATATGGTGATGATGATGTTTTTATCAAGAGAGTTGTAGCTAAGGAAGGTGATGTCGTAGAGGTGAGAATACTTGATAAACATGTTATTATATTCTTCTGAGACTATTACTGAACACTTTCATACAAGCGAGTTAGATATTATAGTTATTTTCTGTATTCAGTCATGTAAGTTATTCATATTTTGCATTGGGAAATCTATTACTGATCACTTGAATTTTGCTTGGACTGTAATTCCAACCTCCCTGTTCTGTAAATTGCTAGGATTTTATTTGCCATTGGATAACAACCAAAACGGCACATAATGCCTCTGTTCTTTATTATGCTCAGTGTTATCAAGGCTAGGCTCCTCACTGTGTCGGGCTGCCAGGTCATGGTAGTAGAAGGGCCTCCTGGCCTTGATACAATCACAAGCTAGCCACTTTTAGGCTGGTGCCTTGGTGTCTTTTTGGGTGCCTACACTGTATCTCAAGTTGTTCCATGCAAGTGTCCAATTGAACATGGTGATCATTTTTCAGCAATTCATCTTTTTTAACATCAGGGAACTTCACTGAGACTTTTATTTCGTTTTCTTTTTTTCTCTTCCATCTCATGTTGCTTAACCATGAGCTTTTAAAACAACCAACACTTGAGTTTTGTCTCTTAGTTTTGAAAAAATAAAATCATATGTTAAATGTTGATGTACATGTAAAAGAAAAATGATGGAAATATTAAAGTAAGACATTCATGGCATAAGAGTATGTGCACAAGATTTTAGAAGATGTCTAGATCTTGATGGAGTTATGCTGTACATGTAGAAGAAAAATGATGGAAATATTGAAGTAATACATTCATGAAATACGAGTGTGTTCACAAGATTTTAGAAGATGATGTCTAGATCTTGATGGAGTTATGTTTGATATCTTGCATTATTTAGTGCTCTAACATGTTAGATCACTCATCTAGAACTGAACATCCTCTTCCCTCTTGTTTCATAAAATCACTAAGCAGACTTTTTTTTTAATTGCTATTACCTATTAGTAGAGGTTAATAGAATTTGTAGAGTTTTATTTTAATTTTTATAGATGCATATGGTTTTTATATAATAGTTTGTAAGCATTGATAAGTATGTCCGCATATATATTCCATTTTTACCATTTGGTGCCTTCAATCATGAAAGTTTCACTCTCACCTCTTGCCTTAGGCCTTTTAGAAGCTTGTCGCCTTGGCTTTGTCTTTTACCTTGATAATTTTTAGCCTTTCTTTGGATGTAGAATAGGAAAATTAGAAATAAGTTGGAAGTTGTATTAATGTTTCATTAAAATTACTATTTTGTTTGGAAGTGAAATATTTGTTAAAGGTGACAAGAGTGTATTGGATGTTATTCTCGTTTGACTATAAAATTAGAATAAGTGGTGAGATATACATATAAATATAATTTGATTAAAATAATAATGTATAATATTAAATTGTGTTATTTCTAAATCAATACCATTTTATTTGAAATCATAATAAATTATGTTTTCAAATATCTCATATTGTATTTGAAATGATATTAAATAGTTATAAATATTTATTTGAAACCAAATAAAATACTATTTCACAAATAAATATTGTTTTTATTTAAATAAAATAAAAAGTATTTACAAAAAATATTTTATTTGATTTTAAATTAAATGTTATATTTTAAATAGTATTAAAATTTGTATTTCTAAACCAATAAAATTTTGTTTGAAGTCACAATAATAGTATTCAAATAATTATACTTTATTTGAAAAAAATGGATATGTAATTATACTTTATTTGAAAAAGATGAGTATTATTTATTTAAAATAATTTAAAAATATTTCATAAATAAATTTTATTTGAAATCATATGATATTTTATTTATATATAATATTATTTTATCAAAACAATATTTTAGAAATAAATAAATTGAGATTATATTAATAGTATATTCTAATGTACAATATTAAATATGATAAATTAAATGAGTACCATCAATATATTAAATATGTATTTCTTTACAACAAAGATGTACATGTACTATTGGAATAAAGCATGTGGAATAACTTTATTCCATCTTTCCCCTTAAATTACTATTCTAGAATAAGAGAAATAGAATAGGAATTATTATTCTACTTCTATTATACTTTTCAATTTACTAAATGGAATTACAATTCCTATTTTGACTTTATTTTGGGTGTTATTCCACAACCAAACAGGGGCTACGTATGCTACAATATATAGAGAGGTGAATGGGGATGGTAGTGTATGCTTCTCAATGCTAACGTAGTGCTTTTGCCTTTTCTTTTCTGCAAATTATGTATCCTAAAACATGTTTTATTTCATTAAAATGAATTTGAATTGTCATTTCATATTTTGAATTGGAAGAAATATTATTTTGGGTTGAACCTATCAACTTACTAGGGCTTTTGTTAGAAGCTTTTTTGTTCCATAATTTTTCCAGTGTATGCTGGATGAATTAGGCATCTTAATTAGTTCATCATCTATTGAAAATAATTTCCCAAGACAGTTGTCCAACAAGTTATGAACTTGCAATTTTTTGTATTTTTTTCTTCTATTAAAGGTACATGATGGTAAACTAATAGTAAATGGTGCTGCTAGAGATGAAGATTTCATTCTTGAGCCTCCATCTTATGACATGAATCCAATTGTAAGATTTCAGTTCTCTCCTTTCTCTTCCACAACTTCTGTTGACTAGTGGCTAGTAGCTTTTTGTAAATACAATGAATTTTTTATTTCTAGAGTAGGTTTAATTCTTCATAATGACTAGAATTACTACCAGATCCATTTCTTACCAGCACCCAGCGACTAGAACTACTATCATTCTAATGCACTCGTATCTTGCTAACATGACTTGTTAACATTGCAGCATGTGCCCAAAGACTCGGTCTTTGTGATGGGTGACAATCGCAATAGCAGCTATGATTCTCATATATGGTATTTTTTTTTAAAAATAGCTGTACTCTTTCATATACATCTTTGAAGTTACTTCTTATGGGAAGTTGTTCTTTGATCGTCCTGTTCTTGTTTTCTTTTTGATAGGGGTCCTCTGCCATCCAAGAACATATTGGGCAGATCTGTGTTCAAGTACTGGCCACCTGCTGACAGTACTACCCATAAGAACTGCCTCAACCAAAAATCAACGAAAACTTCACTACGGAACAAAATGCAGGCATTGATGGAGACTGCCTATGGTTAATGATGCTCGGTGTTGGATTGCTAGACGTTGGCCTTTTGATGCGGACACAGTTCTGCATCTTCTTGGAAGGATTAGAAAAAGAAAGGGAATAATTTTGTGTTTTGCATCGTAATTCCCTCATTTGGTTGATTTCCGTTGGTTTCCTTGACTGTGGCAAAATGTTTAACGTGCACTTTTTATTTGTTTATCAATCATGATAGCAATCTTTTATTTCTTTCCGTGAATTTATGTAATTAAAACCACTAAATTTGTCTACTAAGCTGATTAAAATGTTTTGAACTCCCCTCCCCACTCTTCCAAAATCTATTTTATTTTTTGCGATCAGAATATGTGGGAGTGTAAATGGAATGAGTATGTAGTAAATTTGTGAATATTTGAATCTGAATTTTTTCATCTGCATCTGGATTCATATTTGTGTCTTACGGATGTTAATTTTGAGATTCACATTTGGATCTATCGGATATGGATAAGTCCAAATCTATATTTGTTAAATATTTGATATCAAAAATATAATTAAATGTAAATAATAAATATTATTAATTATATCAATTAATCATATATTATATATGAAACTAAAATATAAAATAAAAACCTAAAATATTAGTAAAGATAATTGATTATTTATACATTAGATGGATTCAACTATGGATACGGATGTGAATATTTTATGAATATAGATTTTTTTGGAGATAGTTTTTTTTAGAATTGGATGTATTAATGTTCGTATTTGATTTGAATTTTTTTAGTTGTTTTTAGATTCGAATTTACTCTTTTCGATGTTGTATTAGATAAAAATTTGAAAATTTGAATGCATATTTGGAATGGATTTTTGAATTTTGGATATGTATTGACAACACTAATGTATTCTTATTTTGTATCATTAAGCCTGAACAAATCATTCTATCAATTCCTTCACATATATCCATTTTCCAATCAAGAAAATTCTTTCTAAGATTAATGTTTATGTCAAAGTCATAATTACTACATTGTATTGCTTAGAGATTTGTAATCTATCAAAATTCAATTTGTGGATGAAAAATACAAATAACGAAAATGAGAAAGTATGCAAGGAAAAAAAAAAACTAAACGAAGCCCACAAACTTTGACCACTTAGACGATTAAAACTATTAATAGAATGATAAATTAGAGGAAAAGGCATTTAAGAATGTAAGTCAAAGTCCTACTTAAAGACTTCAAGTTTGTTCTAATTTAATTTAATTTTTGGATGAGAGGCATATCCTTGAAGTATTTAAGGAGTAGACCTCTTTGGTTATAAGAGAACTTTACATGTAGACATGGGTGAGTGAGAGAACCTAATGCGTGTGACGGTAACTTGAAAATCATGAATTCCAATCATGAATTCCTACCATTGTAATAGTCTCTTCAGGTGTGACGGTAAGGTTTTTTTTTTAAAGATAAGCTAGTGTATGTTGGACATAATGGTCATTTAAGTAGAGTCTTTTTAGTGGATCCATAAAAACTAGTTCAATTTGGTCCATATGAGACACGGAAAGAAACTAAATATTGGATAAATTCCATTTGATGGTTTAAAGTCTTGAGACATGAAAAAGGTCAAAATTTTGGAGTGAACTTTAGAAGGAACATTTGTATAAAAGATTGGAAACCACTTATTTCTTTATATGTTCAATTTTTAGTTTCACATTGTCTAAAAAGATGGTCCCATAAGGTCTATTACGATGAAATTCTAGAATAAGTGTTTTTTTAAACAAAAAGTTTTACATCCATTATTATTTGAACCCATAACTTTCTAACTGGTGTAATAGTCATATACCAATAGATGACCACAAAGGAGCACATACATAGGCAGGCTTGGGCTTTAATGAATGTCTAGAGTCTTGGGTTTTTTTTTACAGTAATTTGTTTTAGCTGTAATTAATTAATACAATTAATTAATTTGAAATTTAAATCTCTTAAAGACATGTGGTCAAACTTAATCATTCTTTATTATTCATTCATAATCGACATACAATATTTCTCTATTTAATAAAGAGGATGGTGTGCATTTAGGTATATAAAATTTTCCATTCTCTCTCTTTTCTCTTTTCCCTCTGTGCTTTGCCTTCCTTTGAGATCTTCAACGACTAGTGTATTCGTGGATGAACTTCGATATGTTTTCGATTATGTGAGATTATTTTATTTTAGGAGAAAAGTGTATTAAACCCATTATATTGGTGTATAAGGTGTTGTTTTTTTCTAAGACAAATCTTTAGAAGGATGACTCAATTCAATAAGTTTCTAACCTTCTATTTTATTTTTAATTGTTCTATTCTATGTATAGGTTTGTTGATATGAATTATTTAGAATCTTGATATGCACATCTTATTGATATATTAATGTCGATTTTGATTGTTGCATTTATGCATAGTATATTCAAAATATTTCAATCAATGTATTGGTTGGAGATAAACTTCAATATGACTTCCATAGGATTTGAACTTGAGAGGAAAATATGAAACACATTTCCCTTGGTCAACTCAACCACTTAAGTTGAGTAACTTACTCATGTTTTACGGAAACTCTTCCACTCTCTGCTTTTGCTCTTAGCATTTGCTCTTGCTTTCGACCTTTGACTTGCTGCTGATGGGTAGATCAGCCTCACCGCTTCAGCTAGTGGCAATCAACCATTAGTTGAAGCTCACGCTCCAATGCTCTTGTTGTTCCTTCTGTTCACAATCTCTATCTTCATCTAGGGATATTTTTTTTGTGGAAGTTAAAATGGGTTAGTCTTTACAAAGAAGCCTCCACTGGCTTCAATTTGTTAGGACCAGACATGAATGGAGGAAGAGACTTTTCATCTCTCAGTTGTTGGTGAGGCTGTTTGAGTTCTCTTTCTTTTCTTGCCTTTCCCCTCTCTCTCCCTTACAGTTTCCTTCTACTTCACAAGAAGTTTTTGGCTTAGATCTATACTCTTTTGGAAAAAAGGTGCTCTCTTCTCCCTCTAAGTACCTTAAAAAAAGTAGATCTGGCTTTCAGATGCCATATGGGGCAAACCCTCTTTCTCTAGTGACCAATCTCTCCCCTTTGCCAGTGCTTAAATCGTTTGATCTTGGGGGGGGGGGGGGTTTCAGGATCTGTCTCTAGTGATGAATACTAGTAGATTGAAAATAGATATGCCTCAAGATCTGGTTAAATCTGATCTATCATGTGGGGAGTTGGTCACTACTAATGGGCTTATGATCCTCTCTACATGCTCCCTAAGAAATCGTTGTTGGTTTCATCCATTGGGACTTGGTAGCAAGTTTTTACGCCTACTTGCCTCTCGTTTGTATTTCTCAGTTGTCAGACGATCTGACCAGGTCGTTGTCTTCTCTGGTGAGTCCTTTTTCTGCCACTGTAATATGGACCATGAGTCATTAATTTCATGTAAGCCGATTGAGAAGTTAATTGCACCAAATTTACCTAAGTCGGTGATACTAAACCCTAGCATTAAATCTGACAATAACAATATTATTGAGGTAAATTGTCATTCAATATCTCCTAATTATTCTCTCCATAGTAATCTTGAGAATAAAGTTTCAAATTGTTGGGATAATGTTCCTTCATTGGAGCAGATGAGTGAATTAATGGGGTGTGTATCTTGAGGAGATACTGCAGATCTGATTTCTGACTTCTCAAATTTCCAATTGGTAATTAGCAGTTGTATTAATTCTTTTAATATAGGTGTTCTAAATGATGATAAAAATTTATCTTTGTCTAATGCTCTTTTATTTAATTATGAGATTCTCTATAATCCTACTGAAGATATGCCTCTGACATTTGTTAGGCGGCGAACGACTTCTCCTACCCTTCCTCTAGAGACTTCGCCAACACGTCGTTCAAATTTAATGATCAAGCACACTATTGGCGTACAAGCATTTAATGCAAAGATTTGCTCAGTTATTATTCCTGATCCTCAGTCAAATAACTTGAATTTTGATTCTGAGTAAGGCAAGGTCTTAGCCTTTGCCTCGTGCTTCCTTCCATTGGCCTCTCCCCTACCTCTTGCAAAAATGTGACAGGGTTCCTACTGACCCCTCTTCATCTTTTATTTTGGAACCCTTTAGAAATTTGCTAGTGCCTCCAATGAGTGGCTGGAAAGTGGTGACTAGGAGGCATCCTCTCTCTCCGTTACACCTATTATGTAGTTAGGGAGGTAGATGCTTTAAAGGTGGCCTTCGAGGGCATAATAAACATCGTTGTAGATACAATGGTTCTTATTTTAAATGTTGTTCACCTAATCACTCAGTTGGTATTTGCAGATTCTTTTTCCATAACTCTGTGTGGTGGGATCCTCTTGCAGACAAAAGCCAATCTCATACGTTGGCATTAATGGTTGGTCATACTTCTCAATATCTGATTGTCATTCCACCATTGGATGATACTTGTGATCAATTTGAGTTTCTATCTACTTGTGCTATAGTGACCAACCATTTATCCAAGGGGGGACTTGCTAGCTCACCTTGCTCGTCTCTAAACCTTTCCCTTAGATTTGGAAGTCTTTGATGTATCCTAGGGTAGATATTTAGTTACATTCCCTTCCCAAGCACTTAGAGAAGAAGTTCTAAACCTTTATGGTATGGTTATGTCTAACACACCTGTATACTTTTCTTCTTGGTTTGTTCATACTAGTTCTGTTCATACTCTTAGAGACGAGAGCTTTTGAATCTGATTGGAAGGTGTAATCATGTCGGCGGAGAGATCGCAAAGAAAATGCGAAACATCGACAAAATCACGACGGGAAAACAAAATAAAATGCAAAATACAGGAGTCGCCACCTAGTCTATTATGGAAGACGAGGAAAACTATAGACATGAAAAATCATGCAAAACAATAAAAAAGAAAGGCCTTCGAAAACCAGAAATGCGGGTAAGGATCCCTGTTACGTACGAGGAAGGTGTTAGGCACCCTCGCACGCCCGATAAAATCGGTCTTCTATGATTTCTCCAATGC
>JAMKQA010090428.1:0-11885 GCA_024699735.1 Posidonia australis
CTGGCATAAATGCCCATAAATGCTCCATAAATCCTCAATAAATCACAATAAATTCTAGGAAAGGAAATTTACCTAGATTTCATGCAATCCTAGCATTCTCTACCAATTCCATGCTCTCTATTGCAAGGAGTGGAGATGCGTACTTGAGAAATGCTTCCGGTGATCCTCGACCGACTCCGACGAACTTCGGCGCAACCACGGCCACAAGGCACCCCACGCGAGCTCCACGCACCACCACGAGCAACTATAGCCCTCCACTTCACTCCCTCGACCTCTTCCTCTCTCTTTGTCGGTGCGCGCGCAAAGGGGATACAGGGGAAACAGAGGGGGTGGGGAGACGAGTGGAAAGGAAGAAGGGGAAGGAGATGGGAAGAGAAGGAGAAATAAGGAGAAAAGGAAAGGAAGTGGAGGAGGAGGAGTAGCGCCGCCGAAGAGGAGGGGAAAGGAAGAAGAAGTAAGGAGAAGAAAGCAATGGGTGGCGAGGAGAGGTGTAGTACGGTGCAGCTTATAAAGCCTACGCTTGGAGTAGTTGAAAACGTGCCCACCTACGCGTCTCAGCCATCGGCACACCGCACAACAACCAACTGCCAGCCACCACCAACGAGGCCAACTACAAGCCTCAACCACCAACCCACACACAAGCGGGCCCCACAAGCACAGTGCCAAACCATGCACAGGGACACGCAAATAGAAGCCAACCCATGAGACCCAAGCCTAAAAGCACAAAACCACACAACAGGCCTCAGAACAGTAACACCCGTCTAGGAAATAAAATTCACAAAATGTAAATAATTACAAAATGAATTTTACAGGTGTTACAGCGCGGGTGGTGGTGGTTGACGGCCACGCTAAGAGGCGACGGTGCCGTGCTTAGGGATAGAGCCGTGGGAGAGGAGGAGGAGGCGATGGCGCGTGTGGGCGGCGATGGTTGGCGGCCTGCAGCGCGTGGTGATGAACGCGGGCAAGGGTGGCACAGAGGCTTGGATGGTCGCGCGGGCGAGATTGCGGGTTGCAGGGAGGGGTTTTCCGAGCTGTTTGGCGGACAACGGTGGAGCGTGGCTCTGATACCACTTGAAGGTCGTCGAATGGGGGCTCCGGTGAGGTGCAGTATTCTAGGAAATCAGGTATGTTTTTCTCAATGATATTCCCTTTGCTTTCCTGTCTATATATAGTGGAGCCACAACGTCTCTTCCTCCCTTTGCCCCCAATAAAGGCTCCCTGATTTACGCCGGCCAATAACTCCGACGAATCAAAGCTAATAACTCCAGCCAATAACTCCTTTGACCTTCGTTGACTGTAACGGTGGTCTTCATGACTACCAGTCAACATTATATATAATAAGTTTTATCTTTTATGATATCCATGCTATTATAAAACATGTTTTCTTGCTTTTAATAAGTTATAAAATCAATTTAGTATGATTAAATTTATTTTAATCATAATTAGTCTAATTTCTTTATGGGATTATGAAATACTAAATTATGAATTCTTGAATATAGCATCCATGTAAGATTAAATTCTAAAATTTTCATGATAATTTAATCTTTTATGATTATTGAATCATATTTTTCTTGCCACTTAATAGATCATGGCAAACATGACAAAATTTGAGTTCGATGTCCTTGACATTTCTGGAGACAATTACTTATCATGGGCATTGGATGCTGAAATTCATCTTAACGTAAAGTCATTAGTTGAGACCATAGTAGAACCAAATGAATGCTCTACCCAAGAGAAGGCAAAGGTGATGATTTTCGTACACCATCACCTTCGTGAACAATAAAGGACCCAACAATCCTTTAGAAGAAACTAAAGAAACACTATGAGCACAAGAAAACTGCTATTCTCCTATAAGTTTATTATGAATGGATGCAGCTTAGACTTTAGGATTACAAGTCAGTTGCTAAATATAATTCAATCATCTATAAAATCACCTCACGTGTTACAGTTATCGGGTGATAAAGATTATGGTACTAAAGCTTTGCTGGGAATAAAAATTATAGTAGATTCAAAAAATCTCAACCAAAAGCGAAAGGTAAAGGCAAAGTAAAATTTAACAATACTTGGAGGATGAATGAAAATAAAAATGAATCATCTCATTAGCCCTAGAAGGACTATGAAAGTAAATGTATCAAATGTAGCATGATTGGACATTAGTTTCGCATTTACTGTACATCAAATTTTTTTTAAAATTGCTACTAGGAAAGCTTGAAGCTCAAGCACAAAGCCAATATTGTTCAGACTAACCTTGTCATTTTTGAAGCTCCAACTAATTTCATCACTGATGGTTTCCCCAATAATGATCTACTTGACTATTAGATATCACTACAAGAAAAACCTGATTTTGCGAGGACATATGTCCTCACAAAGTACTCAGTATGTGCTCGCTAAGTCGTTGCTATAGCGAATAGCAAGCACATTGCGGGGACATGCCTTCCTCGGGAAAAATAACTCGTTAAATCGATCTTGCGAGGAACTATCCTTGCAATGTGCTTGTCTACTTGTAGTGAAAACATAGTGAGAAATTTAGTCCTCGTTACTTCCTCGCAATTTGCTCGCTAGGTACTCGCTTAATACTGTGCTCGTGTCAAATATAGCAAGGACATTACGAGGACATGTCCTCGTTAAGTCCTTGCTAAATATGTGATCGTTATTTTATGTTCCAAACTTGGTGAGCACATTGCGAGGACATGTCCTCATTAATTCGTTGCACTGGGAAAAAATAAATAGTATTAATAATTACAATTAATTTACCTGCTAAAATAACATTCAATTGCATTCACAAATATAATACTTTAAACAAATTGCATTCACATCACATGTCTACAAATTTTATAAAAAAAAGTATCAATTATTATTACAACATAATACTTTAAACATCTATTTGTTCACAACATTAATGATACAACCGTAAATTTATATAGGGGTTTTTGCTCAAATACCGTCCTTAAAACTAGTACTTTCGTTAATACCCTCCTTACACTGAAAATTACACATATACATTTAAATACTTGAAAATCTTACCTATATGCACCCCAGTTAGTTTAACCTCAAACGACGTCAAGATCCCACGTTAGTTTGCTTTGAAATTATGTTATTATCTTTATGACTTTTGCATAAAAGCTGAGGAATCTTTTCTATTTGCTCATATTCTCCTTCGTCATCTTCTCTTTTTCTCCTGTTGTTGTTATCTTCATCTTCGACGGCCACCCTATTTACTCTTCAGTCACCAAGCAGGATTCTCTTCTTCTTCTCCGTCGGTCACCTAGCAACGTTCTCTTCTTCATCTTCTTCTTCGTCAGCCATCAAGCAAGGTTATTTTCTTCTTCTCCGCCGACGGCCACCAAGTAGGGTTATCTCCTTCCTTTCTGTAGACGACCGTCAAGTAAGGTTCTCTTCTTCCTCTCTGCCAGCCACCCTCATATTCACCATCCTTATCTTCCTTTTCTTCCTCTTCTTACTCTCTAGTGTCCAAGTCCACAGGAATGGATTTGTCATTCGCACGGGTACACAGCCTCTAGCCATCGAGATGTTTTTGCAACAAGTTGTGTTGACGGTACAAATCCTCCTGGGAAGGTTCAAAAAATAGGAGGTTTTAGAGGTGTCCAAGTTGGAGAGTAAGTGGGAGATAGGTTTTCTTACAATGTGTTTGGCAACTTCCTCAATTAGCCTTTCTTCTTGTTGTAGGATATATCTTCGACATGCAACTTCTTTCAGTGGATTGAAGGTGAAGTGACTTTCAATAATTCATCAATGGACAAGTTGATCTTGATGAAACTAGCTTCAATTGAAAAAAATGTGATGAAGTAAAATTATGTTTTATAGAAGTGAAAAAGTTGTGTTTACATATGCTTGCAGTTTTTGTCCTTCTTTTGTCTATTTCAATTGCAATGATGTGTACTTAAAGTGTGTTGTATATCTTTAAGTGTTCGATGTATTATATTTAAATCACAATCAATAAAACAATCAAGTGTGTTGTGTAAAACATACTTTAATTACTTCATAAGTTAAGTTCTTTGAGGAAAACAAGATGTAACGCTCCGATCCCGGGCACGCTACCAAATCACAGTATCATAAGCAAAATTACACGAATTACAAAAATATTAAATGACTGTAGCTACGGCTCACCTTCAGGATCTCAATGTGCGGCTAGAAGCTCCGACTCCTGCACCAGAACTCGACTGCACCAAACTGTACCTGAAAACCAAATAAGCACGCGTGAGTGACATCTAAGTCACCCAATACGTGCCTCAAACACACAAACACAAAATCTCTGGAAAACTATAAAACTCATCTCTTTAATTTTCAAAGCTTGGTTTTCTTTTGAAAATCCTCTTTTCTTTTTATTGGAAACCACTTGGGAATTTAATCTCAAATTCATGCTCTTTTCAAAAGCCATGTTTCTTTTCTTTTCTGAAAGCATTTGGAAACTCATTCCAAAACCACATTCTCTTTCAGAACACACATTTTCATTTTCTTTTAAAACCTTTGGAATTCATTTTCCAAAACATGCCATTTTTCAATACTTGGGATTTCTTCCCAAAATCACATTTTCAAATTCACATTTTTGACCAGATCCAGCCTAAAACACAATGCCTCTTGGGCTTAAAACCAAATCATAAATATTGGCTAGTAACTGGTTAAAACATCATCATTATTGCATTTCAGGATTTTTAGGACTATTTCATAAGTCCAATCCTGGTCAAATCACATTTCTTTTTCTTTACTCATTTCCACTTTTCTTTACTGTTACCTTGATCAGGGGTAACCAAGCATGCAAGCAGTAGGCGAGGACATCATTTCCATTACCTCCCTGCACTGCCATGATGAAATTCCCCGTGCGGGATGCCACCGCCCTGGCTAACTGGCCTCAATTTCTTTCATATAAGCACGGGGATACGTCTTTGTCTGACGCCCCATCGGTGACCCGAACAACTAGGTACAACGTCCCAGGCTCAGCCTACATCGTCGGTGACCCAAACAACTAGGTTCAATAACTTAGGCTCAACCTATACCATCACGAGCTTGGTGACCCGAACAACTAGGTACAACGACCCAGGCTCAGGCTACACCGTCGGTGACTCGAACAACTAGGTTCAATAACCTAGGCTCAGCCTACACCGTCACGAGCTCGGTGACCCAAACAACTAGGTACAACCACCTAGGCTCAGCCTACACCGTCTCAAGCTCGGCAACCACAATCATGTTTGGCAACTGGTTTCATTGGAGCCTCATACTCCGACCACGTTGTCGACACCAACTCCCGTGGTTCCTTAACACATTATTAGTGTTTCATTTTCAAAACTGTTTAAGCTTTTCTTTTCAAAACCATTTCCATTTCATTCTTTTCGTTGTAGGAATCTATTTCCATACAACACCTGACCCTCCACTGGGGTCCCAGCTTAATTCATGAAAAACCATGTGCTTTGAAATCATAATTGGGTCTCATGCCCAAAAACACACAAAATCAACCATTTTATTTATTTATGGGATCAAAACCCAAAACCATGCCCAAATCTACTTATTTGGGTTCCATACTCTTCCATGTCATTTACATGGGGAAACATCATTAACACATGCTAAGGGTCCTTTTAAAACCTTTCCTTTCCATCTATAGTCACATTGTATATCTCAGGGCCAGGGCAAGATCGGCAGACTAAATTTCAAGTTGGGTATACTGAAAATCCCTGGTTCGGTACACTGAATATTTTCAGTATACCGAAAACCCCTGATTCGGTCAATCGGATGATTTCGGTCTATCGAAACTAGGTATTCTGGCTTAATCTGACAGAGATTTGGTATGCCGAATTCCATTCGGCATGCCGAATTACCCGAAACTAGGGCACCTTCCTTGTTCCAGGCGGCGGAAATCTCCCAAGGTGGGAGTCTAAATCGGACCCCCCAAACACACATCAAAATTTTCCAAAAAATCATGGGGCGGAGACCCTTGAGTCTACATCAAAACCCCTTAAACCATTCATGATTCCACTAACCATATAAGGAGATATAAATTCTCAAAGAGAACTTGCTCCGAGTTAAACCCTAAAACACTTAAGGCATTTCTCTACCAAAAACCCACGAAATTCATACAACCTAGCATGATCTCTACACATTCACATCATTAATCACATTTCCATCATTCCTACTATTTTTCTACAATTTTACATGCATTTATCTCAATTTTTCATGCGTTAGGCATATCCAACTGATAGCATGGAAACGAGGTAGGAACAGGGTCGCGTACATTCGATGGCGCCCCGATGATCCTTCCCGCACTCCGACGAGCCTCCCTGCGACGTGGCTAAGCCTCTCCCGCTGGCGAACCACATGGACAGCCAGCACCTCCTCCTCGGTTGTGCACCGCTCCTCCTTCTCTTCTCCTTTCTCGGTCGCCTCCTCTCCTCGCTTGCCGCAGCCTCCCTTTATCCTCTTCTCTACCCACGTCGCATCGGCCATTCATCGTGTCGGAAGAGATGGCGAGGCACAAGCTGGCGTCGTTGGTGGCACGGGTCGGGGAGGGGAAGGAAGGAGATGAGAATGGTGCTGGCTCGTGAGATTGAGAAAAAGGAAGGAGAAAAGAAGGAAAGAAAAAGAAGAAAGGACAGGCACGCAAATCGAGGCGATTGTGCATCCTCAAACCGGACTCCACATTGGTCCTAAATCACGAGAAGGAGCACAGAAAGCCAACCACAAGCTCACACATCCAAGAAATAACACATTATCCATTAATAAACCATTTATACAATATTGCAATTAATTACATGGTTTACAAAGAAAAATGGATAATCAGGCCCAGATGTCACACAATATGTCAAGATCATTCTTTCCATTTAGAAGCCTATACAAACTTAAGGTAGAATCAAAAGCATAGATATATAGATGCCTAGAATTTCAAATGGGTTGAGCAATGAAAAATCAACATACCAACTGTATTTAATTAATATTCTCCCTCAAGACATGATATAAATATATCTTTCTTTTTAAACAATCCAAGGCTACTACTTTGATGTCGAAAATGATCAATGTAATCTTAAAACAAACATTCAAACTACTCAAGAGCATGGCATATCTAAAAAGAAGAAACCATTTACATTGAAGATTATTTACAAGAAAACTTATTGCTCGATTGGAAATCAGATTAAAAAGTGGTTAAATGATGCATCTATGGGCACATAGAAGCCATAATAGTTACAGTGGCTCAGTTCAAGCTCCAATTTAGCATAAAATGAAAGACCAACCTACTAATAAACACACCATCAAATCTCAGAACAAGCATAAATTAAGAAAAATCAATACACCAAAAGGATTGCTTTAAAATGTCAACTACATCAGCTTAGTATAAAGAAAAATACCCATCATAAAGCAAGAGCCAAATTTCCAAAATATGATATACAAATATTATGGCTATCTCATATATTATTGACAAGCACAATGTGTAAAAACACAAACATATGATATGAAAAAATAATGATGTATACAGAATTAGTCATCTCAAATTAAAACAGTGATGTATAGAGAAATCAATAGATATCAAATATCAGATCATTAGCCATCTTCAGATTAAAACAATAGTGATGTGTCAAAACAATCTAAAAAAAGAATCTCAGTTAGAAATGAAATGATATACAGATTAAAACATTAAAACAAATACATACACTAATCAGTCAACTACTGCTACTACTACAAAAAACTATTAAGATACTATTGTATCAGACAATTAGACCATTAGAAATACCACTATTGCAGTATTAGACAATTAGCTACAGAGTTAATAGTTTAGAATGACCATTAGAAAGTCACTATTGCTGTATCAGACAATGAGAAAGTCACTACTCATAACCCAAACCACTCATCTATACCCCACATATGAGATGTATTGGTTTGTTGATGTTGCTGCAGCTGCTCTTGAGAAGTACCCCAGATGACTTCTTGTTGTTGGTGCTGTTGTTGGTGCATTCCAAACCAAGCTTGAGAGGGTAAATGCTGTGTAACATGACCACCTTGGAACCAACCTGATTACTGCTATCTTTGTGATTGCATTGGTCTTAATTCACTTGCCAGTTTAGGGGTACGGGAGAATGGATCATCTCTCTACATATCTGATCTTACCCTTCCTCGTCTTGGTAAGTCAGCCATGTTAGTAGGTAAACCATCTTCTGCAACTGATATGGTGTCCTTTTGCTTTCTCTTAGAAGGTTTGTTTGAGTTCCTTGGCCTCCCTCTTTTCTTCTTAGGTGATGGTTCACTACAAATACATGTAAGCAAGCATAATGAATTAAACATAAAAGTATATAAAGATAGAAGATTTTAACAGAATTAAAAAGATAAGAGTTTGTGTTTTAACCTGGCTTCTGTAGATGGTGGTGGTGGGTTAGAATTTCTTGGTGGGTAATTCTTTCTTGGACATGTTTTCATTCTATGCCCAAGTACTCCACATTTCTTACATCTGTGTTGCCTTCTGATTTCATGTCCACCTAAATTTTCATCTTTACTTCTGGTTCTTTTGTTCTTGGGCATACCAACTTGTGGTTTGATTTCTAGGGGCTTAACTTGTACACTGTCTTTAGCCTTTTCTCATTGTGACTTATCTGGCATTGGACTGATTCCACTCCTATAGGCCTTCAAATATGTTGTTGTTGTGTAGCAATCATTCACATAGTTCTTCCACTTGGCTTACCTAATAGAACTAATGAAAGATGCAGCATGTATGCAAGGTAGGCCAGTGACTTGCCACACCCTATAAGTGTAAATTTTCTCCTTAATGTCTACTATGCATCTTACATCAGGCCCCACCACTTCTCCTTTGTAATCTTAGCTTCTAAGAATTGAAAACCCTCCTAAACATCTGGATATCTCAACAAGGTATTTCCTTGAAAATGGTACAAGAGTGTCAGTTCATTTCCTTGCATTCTTCTTTCTAATATACATCCCTTTCATTAGTTTCTGTGTTATTTCATCGACACATAATACTATAGGTTTCCACCTTGCTTCTCCTATGTATGCATTAAATGATTCAGATATTTTGTTTGTTATATAGTGGCACTTTGTAGACTCACCGAATTGGGATCTAGATCAATACTTTTCCTTAATTTCAACTCCCATTAAATAGTGGTATGTCCTTTGTGAATTTGCCATTATTTTCTTCATAAATTGATTGAATGCATCAGAAGTGTAGACTCTGGCTACACTCTAGACCAATTGCTCCAAGTGATCACTACCAACACTTTTCCTGAAATTCTTGTAGAGATGCCTCATGTAAGTCCTGTGCTCAGCCTGTGGCCACTGTGACTGTACCTTTCTCTAGACCTTTGCACCTATCAGATAAAAAGACTATCCCATTCACAGATCCAAGTGCCTCCTTTAGGCACTTCAAAAATTACCTCCAACTATCCCCATTCTCTGAGTCTACAATGCAGAAAGCTGTTGAAAACATGCCATAGTTTCCATCTAATTTAGTTGTTGCAAGAAGAACTCCCTTGTATTTTGTCTTCAAATGGCACCCATTTAATCCTAGAAGGGGCCTACATCCTTTAAGAAAACCATCCTTGCTGGCCTTGAAACAAACAAATAGTTTCTGAAATCTACAAAACTTGTCAACTACATATTTGATTGTGTTTCCAGGATTTAGTTTATTCAAAGCTATAACCATGTCAGGAACAAGGTTGTAAAAATCCTCCTAATTGCCATGTAATTCTATCATAGCAATATCCTTCCCTCTCTTCACTCGATGATAAGGTAGTTGTATATGGTACCTTTCTAGCAATCTAGTAGACAACTCTTTCTGTAACACCTGAGCCTGATTATCCATTTTAATTATAAACCAAGTAATTAACTGTAATATGGTGTAAATGGTTTATTAATGGATAATTTGTTGTTTCTTGGATGTGTGAGAGTTTGGTTGGCTTCCTGTGCACCAGTTTGTGATTTGGGACCAATGTGGAGTCCGATTTGAGGATGCACAGTCGCCTCGGTTTGCATGCCTGTCTTTTCTTCTTTCCTTTCTTTCCTTTTCTTTCTCTCTCCCTCTCATGAGCCCTCACAATCCTTGTCCCCTTCTTCTTCCTCCATCGAGCCCGTGCCACCAGCGACATCGGCCCGTGTCTCCCTGTCCCTTCCGACACGATAGGTGGTCGACGCGACGCGGGAGGAGGAGATAAGGAGAGGCGAAGGTGAGTGGAAGAGATGGGAAGGTAGCCAAGAGGGAGAGACGAGGGGGAGGAAGAACAGTGCGTGCGACAGAGGAGGTGGTTGTTCACGTGGTTTGCCGGTGGAGATGGCTTTGCCGGGGTGAGAAGAGATTCGTCGGAGTGTGAGGAAGGTCGCCGGAGTGCGAGGAAGGTCGCCGGAGTGCCATATGAGGTACGCGGCCCTCTTCTCCTCTCGTTTCCTCGCTTTCAGTTCATCATGTCAAATGCATGAAAATAGAGGTAAATGCATATAAAATCGTAGAAAAATAGTAGAATTGATGGAAACATGATAGATAGCATGAATGTGTAGATATCATGCGGTCAGGATGGAAATTGGTGGGATTATAGAGATTTGGGGATGAAAGCTACAGTAGACTCAAACGAGCTTCACCCCTTTATGATTTTTGTGTGGATTGCATAGTTAATGAAATCATGAATGGTTTTGAAGTAGATTGAATGGTCTACACCCCATGATTTACTTGTATTTTATGATATGTGTTTGGGGGGTCCGTTGGAGGCTCCCAGTTTCGACGAATGCAAGGGCTGGAACAGGGGAGGTGCATTGGTCTTGGGCAATTCGGCATACCAAATTGGGTTTGGCATACCGAATCCCTATCAAATTAAGCCAGGATACTTGGTTTCGTTAGGCTGAAATCACCCAATCGACCGAAACAGGGATTTTCGGTATACCAAAAATGTTCGGTGTACCGAACCTAGTTTTCGGTCTGTCGATTTTGCCCTGGTCCTAGCATATATAAATGTGATTATAAAATGAAAAAAAACAATTTTAAATGGACGATGAGCATGTGTTAGTGGTGTTTTCTCCATGTAAATGACATGGAGGAATATGGAACCCAAATAAGTATATTTGGGAATGGTTTTGGGTTTAAAGCTATAAAAATTGAATAAAATTGATTAAATGTATGGTTTTTGAGTAATTTTGGGCATGAGACCCAATTTTACGATTTTAAAAAGTATAGTTTCTCATGAATTAAGTGGGACCCTAGAAGAGGGTCAGGTGTTGCATGGAAACAGATTCCTGCAACGAAAAGAATGAAATGGAAATGGTTTTGAAAAGGAAAACTTATAAAGTTTTGGAAATGAAACACTAATAATGTGTTAAGGAACCAAGAGGGTTGATGTCGATAATGTGGTAGGAGTATGAGGCTCCAATGAAACCAATTGTCAGATACGACTGTGGTTGCCGAACTCGTAACGGTGTAGGCTGGGCCTGGGTATATGGAACCTAGGTGTCCGAGTCACCGACGGTGTAGGCTGAGCCTAGGTTATTGAACGTAGTTGTTCGGGTCACTGATGGGACGTCAGACAAAGACGTATCCCGGTGCTTGTGAAATGAAATTAAGGCCAGTTGACTGGGGCAGTGTCATCCTACACGGGGAATTTCATCGCGACAGTGCAAAGAGATAGGGGAATGGTGTCCTCACCTACTACTTGTGTGCCTGGTTACCCCTGATCAAGGTAACATCAATAAAGAAAAGTGAAAATGAATAAGAAAGTGTGAGGTTTTGTGAAAAAGAAAGAAATGTGGTTTGGCTATGTAACCATGCCGGCGAGGAGATTCCGCAAAAGAATGCGAAATCAGTCGGCAAAATCACGTCGAAAAACAAAACAAATGCAAAATGCAGGAGTCGCCACCTAGTCTATTATGGAAGACAAGGAAAACCATATACATGAAAA
>JAMKQA010090429.1:0-12587 GCA_024699735.1 Posidonia australis
GGGCCGGCCCGACCCGTTTTCCATGTCTATCTGAGATACTGTATCGATTGAATAAACACTAATAGTAAAAAAAATGGTACAGTTTGCAGTTACAGTTATAGTATAAACATTCTTACCATCATAAAAATATACTAGTATATACTAGTAAAACATTCTTATCAATTATATTCTAATAATTGTCCATTGCAGACAATTACAGTTTACTACTGTTAAATTACCTTTTATAAGAACATAGTACCTAGACCATAGTTACAACATTTCATAACACACATGTATTATGGGGAAAAACAATTCCAACAAAAAAAAAGGGAATATTGCATTCAACAATTTTTCCATCACAACAAACTAGGTTTCATTTTCATTTGTAAACATTACTCACATTGCAACGAAAATGACAACGTTTATTTGACAATAAAGGAATGCAACTTCATGCATGGAATTCAATAAAAAAGTAATAAGGAACAGACAGGTCGAACTAAGCATGTACAAATAAAAATGTATACACATGATACTTGAACTCTTTAGGGTCATTAAAAAAACAACTATTCAAAAATTAAACAATCCTACTTTTACATGCTTAACCAAACAAATCGAACTACAGAAAATAGAACGATATAAAAAAACAATCAGCATCCGACCACATATCATACTAGACAAAGGAGAGATCAAATATATAAGTCTGAACACAATCACCTTCCGACCACATAT
Source organism: Posidonia australis (assembly GCA_024699735.1). Classification (NCBI taxonomy): domain Eukaryota; kingdom Viridiplantae; phylum Streptophyta; class Magnoliopsida; order Alismatales; family Posidoniaceae; genus Posidonia; species Posidonia australis. The sequence goes on from JAMKQA010090429.1 coordinate 709, forward strand.
CGCACTATAGAAAATAGAACGACAGAAAAAAAAAATGGAATACAGATTAAACAGCAAGCCTCCTCTAGCCCAGCGAAGCCCTCCTTGCTCCCCTCCTTGTTGGTGAAACAAAAGCTGTTATAATTTCGACTGTAGACTTTACTATCATAGTGGTAGTGGAAATTAATAAATGTGAGCAAAATCTAGTATATCCATAATAATATTGACATGCATCACAGTTGGTATTGAAACAAGTAAATGGTAAATTTAACCCACGTAAAGGTTTTAACCAACTTTTAGAATTGTCTCAAGGACAGATATATAGTTTGTACAAGGAATAAGTTCCAGTTCGATGGGATAAACATCAATTTTCCCACAGTTTTTTGTGTGTAGAAAACTTCACAAAAAACACACTGCTAGGTAGTGCTTAATTTGTCACCTTAAACTGACACTAGACACTAAAAAGCATGTATATATATACCTTAATTTGTAAAAAAGTACAAGAACCAGGATAAAAAGTTCATGTTCTCAGTTACAATAAATTGCATGATATCCAAGCGTTAAGACGTGAAAGTGGAGAGAGCACATGAAACTTTCAACTAGGAGTAAATAAGGAACCTAGTGGCCCAAATATACATGCACATTGTCTCCAAAAAAAAAAGCACTACAAAGATTTGACTTGAAGACAATCCTATTATTATACTCAGAAGGCTTGATAAAATTGCATCAATTTTTTCCCATAGTTAGGATTATTTGTTTTCCAAACTACTTCTAATTGTTAGTTAATAAAGCAAACTAATCTTCTTTCTTCACTTAAGTATCTTGTTTCACGTTTTTCTAGAGAAAAACAAGAACAGATCTTACATAAATCACTTGTTCGTCACTATGACAGCATAATTGCCTTTGTCTATTTTCTGTCAACATTACTTTTGGAACACGATGATGTTAATTGCAATTTGTTTGCATTTTTAGGCCCCAAACAAAGTCCTCAATTAAAATACCTTAGTCCATCTTTTAGTTAGTTATGTTTGTTTTTTTGATAACCAGTTATGTTTGTTCTATTTTGATTTTTCTATTAAGTTCAGTGAAGTACTGAAGTGTTCAAACAACAAATTTATTTTAAGATGCATAAACTTGCTATACTTCCTTATATTTGTTGGACTCTAGACATGTTTTAATCACTATCATGCACACCAATTATGGCTTACTTTCAAAATATTTTGTTTCTTCCTTTCTTTCTATTTATTTTCCTTGCTAAGCTATTTTTCCTATTTGAAGCCTGAATGCCCGTAATATGAATGATCATATTCTGATTTGAATCCTACTATTGAGTTCATGCATCTTCATACAATTGTTTCTATTATCACAATGGAGTGAAAGCATAACACATTTGCATGTAGATTTTGCATTAATCAAAGCACTATAGATAACAAATGGAATGCATGTGTAGTTAACTATGTTCATTTTCTCTAGGGATGTAGATTGAAGTAAAAAATCACTACTAGTCACACAGTGAGGAGAGAGCACGAAGATGAGGACGGAGGAGGTGGAGGCAAAGGCACACTGTAGTGAGGAGGTAGGAGGGAGTATGAAGGCAGGAGAGAGCACAGACAAGGAAGAGGAAGAGACAAAGGCAAAGGAAGAGGCAGAGGAAGAGGTAGGTGAGAGCACGGAGAAGGTAGGGACGGAGGAGGCAGAGGCAAAGCACACTACAGCGAGGAGGCAGGAGGAAGTATGAAGGCACGAGAGAGCATAGAGGCAAGGAGGGAGGAGGAGGAGGAGGAGGTCGAGATGGAGGAACACGACGACAATGAGGTAGGAGGCATGTAGGGCACAAACCGGAGGGCTGAGACAGAAGGCATGGAGGAAAGAAAAGTGAGGGGGAGGGGAGGCCCGTCATTGGAAATATTAGGGCTACATTAACGAGGACAAAATGTCATTGCTATGTCCTTGCTATATAAAGAACGAGGATATAACAAGGACATATTCTTGCTAAATCCACATCAAATTATTACATGGACATGTCCTCGCTAATTCCTCACTATTTGTCCTCATTAAAATATTACAAGGACATGTCCTTGTAGTGTGTCCTCGTAGTGTACCAGGTTCGGGGTATAGGAGACCTAGATTACCCTTAGTGCTAGTGTTGGTCAGGTCTAGGGTTAGAGTCCCTAAGTGCTCGGGCACCAGGGACATCGATAGGACACACCCCATGTTGTGTGATATATGAAGAGGCAGTTGACCTCCTGCACGAGGTAGTTCACTACGATAGTGTAGTATGGTCAAGGTTGGAGTCCCTAGTGGCTATTTGTGGCCAGTGTCTATTGGTTGGCATCGGGCAACACAACACATTGTTGAGGGTCCTTCTATGAGGTTGAGCTTTGGGATAAATGGTTTTGATTCTCCATGGCAGTGCAGTGCGTGTTGTGGTTAAAGTCCCTGACAGCTGCTTATAACCAATGCTTGTGTGGCATTGTGGTTTTTAAGGTATGGATTTGAGTCGTTCTTTGAGATATGATTTTTTTTTAGCATTGAGTAGAGGCTCTATGTTTGGCTTGGTTTTTGGTTGGTGTGAGTGGTGCTGGACTTGATTTAGCATGGATGGCCATTTCAAGTGTGCATAAGATTTTGAAAAGTCTTGCATATGGTTTTAAAAAGAAAGAAAAGAAAATGTTTTTAAAAGGCATGGTTTTTACAAGATTTGTTGCTTATTGGGCAATGTTAAATTGCTTATTGTAGTGTTTCGACATCCGAGTAAGATGTCGGGTTTTGACTGTTTGTGGCGTGCTAGCACCTAGTTCCTCGACATTGGTTATTGAGTTCGTTGTGTGTTAAGGTGGGATGTATACAAGGTGACCTTTCAGTGGTCACTCGTGTTTTTGTTTTGATATTTTTGCAAGTGCAGGTTGAGCGTAGGACTTTTACTAGTGCACATAGAGAAGAAGTTACTCGACCACAAATCAAGGATTCTAGGTAAGTGAGTAGTTTAATTTAATTCAGATAATAGTGCTTTTATTTATGTTGTTTATTGTTGGATCTAGTTTTAGAGTTAATGTAATTAATAGAAAAACTTGTAGCTAGGTTAAAAGGTAGTAACTTGGGGTTGTTACATACATGGATTTGATTCTGATATTAACATACATAATGGGGAGGAGGTGGCTGTCAAGTTGGTATGTCACATACTTGATTCAAAAATTTGATTTGGATTCTTAGGAGGTTAATGCTTTTGGTTTTTTTTGTAAAAACGTTTTTCTATCGCATAAGTCACACCAAAGGAGAATTCATAGTTTGTAGATTTATTGTGAGCTTTCAATCTCAAAATGCCCAAATGCTTAGTTGAAGTTGATTATTTTAGGAGGATGATCCACCACATCAATGTTTACCTATGTGATAGGTAACATTACTATATAACTTTCCATAGATATATTTATGCTTCTAATTTTCTTGACTTGCTACTTTCTTGTGTTTGTGAGGCATTTCTGAATTTGGTTCCTTTTGATGTACTAAGAATTTTAGGGTCAAATGTCAATTTCCTTTTTCATCTATCTTATCACGACATGTCTCAAGCCATGACCCAAAATTTCGAGCTACATTTATTTTTTTTTCATTAACCTAGTACCGATCTAAAAAGAGACAATATAATTGGAGCACTAATAAGTAAACAAATTAAACTACAATAAACACTCACCAGAACCCTTGATGTGTGGTCAGCTGGTTCTAGCTCCGTATGCACTAGCAAACTCCTAGCATTATCCTACACCTATAAAAAACATCAAACAAACACACATGAGTGACCAAAAATGGTCACCCAGCATAAGCCCTACCAAAATACACATTACACTGGTATCTCCCATGGATGCCGCACACTACTACAAAGTAATACTCTTTTTCCCCACAAACAACAATTCCTTTGAAATCATGCATTTGAAAACCATTCCTTTCTTTTCTTTTCTTTTCAAAACTATTTATTTCTTTCTTTCAAACCATATGCATGATTTTCAAAACTTTATGCCTACTTGAACTGGCCACTCTTGCCAAATCAAGTCCACAACATCTAGAGAGTGCCACACTAGCACCGAGCCTTTACTCAGTCAAATAAACAAATCATATCTCAAAAAATGGCACAATCCTATTTTTCTAAAAACCACTACACCACCTACGGCACACAACTCAACGCCCCTCATGGGCTCAAAACACACACAACACCCCTTACGGGCTCAAGCAAAACAATGCCACTCGTTGGTGCAAGCAACTCAATGCTACTCATAGGCACAGGCAAAACAATGGCACTCACAGACACAAGCAACTCGATGCCACTCATGAGCGCAGGCAAAACAACACCACTCATAGGAAAAATGCCACAAAGTCTCAACAAGCACTAGCCACAAGTAGCTATTAAGGACAAAATCCTGAAACTGTTGCACTACCACGGATGGTAACTGTGGACGTGGATTTTAGGGATGTTGTTGAATCGTCGAGGTGTCCACTCACTTCATCAATTCTTGTGATCACCACTTGTCCTTGGGAGTTGCAGTGGAGTTGTGGTTGTGTGGGTTCTCGGTTCACTAGGTTGACAGCAAGATGCTGCCCAATGACATCCTCATACTTTTGTAATAATCCTTCCCTTCAAAATAAACTAGAAAAGCAAAGAAATCTAGATTAGTCTAAGTGCAGTAAACAGTAAATCGAAATAAATAGTGAATTACATGAATAAATGAAATAAAATACTAACAGGAGGTTGTTCCCGCATGCATATGCCATGGGTGGTTATGAATGCAATATTTTATGTAAAATAAAATGGAATAAATTGGAAGAAATACTCCCTTCACCCTTGGTGCTTGACGTGGGGGGGTTGGAGGAAGTGGTGGCTGGTTTACGGAGCATCAGAGACGCGCTATGGCTGTAGAAAAGGATTAGATCTCTGGCATCTAAGCTTTTTGGAGCAGACAGACATGGAGGAGGGATTATGGCTCTCTCTCTCTCTAAATTCTCTCTTTCACTCCTTTCTAGGGCAAAAAGATGGCTCCTTAAGATTTTGATGTGCCTCCCTTAGGTCTTCAACCTAAGGAGTCTATTTATAGAGTTTAGGGGCTGTGAATCTCATTAAAGATGAGATATACATCAAGGGCCAAGATGAAATGCTCTTGAAAAGACAGAAAATCAAGATCCAAGCTCGTCGCCTATGGGACATGCGACATAATCTTCAAGTTGCCACCAAGATAGGAGACGAGTCCTAAGATTCCAATTTTGGCTATATGTGGTGAATCAGCACCTAAAAGGCAATGAAATCTACCACATAAGCAAGTCCCCGATGCCACTAGCGTCGAGATACCGGAAAGGAATTTTTTCAAAAATTAAGATCATAAAATATCCATTACGAATCTATTATTAAATATTGACTAAATCAATCTTGAGAAATCATACTCGTAATTGAAAGATATTTTAAATTAATTTCAAATTTGAAATCCACTTAAAATGTTAAGTATATTGGATTTGAAAATCAAATATTTAATAATTATGAGAAAACTCAATTAAAATAAATAATGTATTTGATTCAAAATAGATTGACAATCATTTGGATATTTTGGATTTTATCTTTATTTTTTTAGCATTATCATGAATTAAATATAAGCTATAACACTAAAATGTGATAACTTATCATAGAATCTCATTTTGGTAAAAATAAAGATAAGTGATCTTAATTATTAAGTCATTCAAATTTATAGAATTTTCTGGAATTATTTAGCATTTATAATGATTTATTTGATATGCGTAGATATTTAAATGTTAGAAAATCATAGAAATTATAATAATTATGGGAAAAATCATGATAACATTTATAAATATCCCATATATTATATTAAAGTCTAGGATGACAAATTATCTAGAGAGAGAAGTCCAAGGTGTGTGTCGCCTATGCTGCTAGCACCAAAAAAGCATAGTCGCTTGTTGAGTTGGCGACTAGTGTGGTCGCTTATTTAAGTGGCAATTGGGTTTGTCACCTATTGCATAGGCAACGCCCTGATCTTTTACAAATTATCCCTTATCTTTTATCTTAATCCACAAAGTTGCATTAAAAACTCAAAAAACTTTAGAAATTCCATGGGAAAATTTGGAAAAACGGTTAGAGATCCTTAGCCACGTGATCTAGGACACCTCAAGGGTTCCTATCTTAGGTGAACTTTGGGAAATGCGAAAATGGAATATCTACAGTGACACCCATCTGTCCTAGCCAACAAGTCTCTGGTGTGCCACGTTGCCCAGGCCCTAGGAACTGACACCTAGCCACAAGTAGTCCACCAAAGTGTGACCAATTGTGTTTGTACTACCAAGGTGAACCTCCCCGCGTAGGAGGTACTACCTCCCCGACCAACACTCATTGTACTAAGACCACACAGGTCTTAACACCCATGGCGAAGTATCCTCATGACGCCTTTGTGTGCCCGAATATGTGACGACTCTCACCCCAAGCCCTGCTAGTACCTCACAATCTCAGTATTTGCACTAACTAGGGTATCACGTCTAGCTACATAGAGATCTCATACACTCTAAGCTCGCTGCCACAAACCATTGTGTACAATCAATACTCTAGGTCTTCGATGCCCGAAACAAGTGGAGTGTCATGCTTCCAAGTCCAATAGGCCCTTGACCCGTGGACCTCAGTCTTGGTCTCTTGAACGACAATCTAAGACTCTCATACCTCGAGGATCTGATGAAAACTATAATGACCTAGACCTTATATGGCATTTCAACTAGCTAATCAGTTTAGATTTCTAGGTCACCTGCGTACTATTGCCGCATACTTGTACCGTGGATGGGTACCATGGGGTGGGTGTGTGGGAATTTCCAAAATTTTTAACTCAAAACTTAAGTCTAATTCTATGGATCCAACATTGCAATCAAGCATCGACTGTCGAGTCCTAGCGTCCTGAGTTCGAAATACTGTGTGAGGCCTTGATGTTTTGTTCTAGAGTTCTGGAAGCTCGTAAGTGCAATTCAGTGGCTGTTTCTTTCTAGCAAGGGCCACTTGAGCTGTAAGTGATTATGTGGCTACTGGTTCAATGCTCGTAACCTAGCTCACACAAGGCGATGACCTAAGGGCACCTATTGTGTGCTCTCGGAGTCGACTACTGGGTTTATTGAGTTTTGGACCCTCGTAGAAGCCTTGAGGATTTCTCCAAAGCTATGTAAATTGGTATGTGAGCGCCCATGACATTTTTCGCTTTTTTAGGTATTTTTGAGAAAAATGCAAGTAAAAATTTCAAAGGAAATACTAGGCCGCGCTATTGTAGGAGGGGTATGGCATACACGTAAGCATTAATAAGAGGAGAAAGAGAGAGAAGACAATGACTCTTGTTCTTCTTCTTCATCCTCTACTTCTCCTTCTTCCATGCCTCCTCCTTCTTCTTCAGTAGAGAGAGAGAGAGAGAGAGGGCACTATAAGAAGGAGACAGTGAGGGTATGATGTAGTCATCAGTGGTCAGAGTTGCTTGTCGATGTCAAATAGGTACACATTCCTTGTAGAACCTCCTTTTTTGTTCAGTTCAATTCATAGGGGCGTGTTGCTGTGAATTGGATGAGCATGGATACTTGGAATGGGTTTAGAGAATTTATGGATATTTTATTGCCTCTTTAATGGCTGCCCTATAACTCAAGTGAACAGTGCCTGTGAGCTTCTCTTGATGATTTCTTGAGCCACAAGTGGTGATTTTCGTTGATTTAATCTTGGTGTAAGTTTCTTGATTTTTGATTGCTTATATGATTTTTAATCTCAAAAATTTAATCTTGGTTTATACTATTCAATTAATTGGTTCCTTGGTGATTTCTTGAGATCCAATCGTCGGATCTTTGTGATTCTTGCACCAAATTATAGGGCTCATTGAGACCTTCAATTTGGTGTATGGGTTTGTTAGTTTTGGTGCCCTATGGCGATGGTGGCAAGCGTTGAACGACAGCAGTGATGTTAGGTGCTCTGGCCTGCACATGTTAGTTGTCTATTTGGGTCGGACCACGTGTGGGGTGCGTGAGCAGGTCACGTGTGCCAATTGCACGGGTTGGGGCAGGTCGTGAGCTCAATCAGGCCCACGTTCAGTGAGATTTGGGCCAAGAATTTTAGTGGACTTAGTGTTGTTAGCTAGTGCTAGTACCTTGTAGGTGATCCTAGAATATGAATGCTTAGGATAATCATTGCACATGACTTAGGAATTGATTAAAAACAAGTTAGTAAGATCCCCTTAAGCTATGGGTAGAATAATAAACTATAGAACTTAGAAATACTAAGCTCTTCCCTTTAATAATTTAGAGTGGACATTAGGTTGATAATCAACCCTACGATTGGGGATTCGGGCATGGTTTAGTGTGATACACTGAATTAGGTATTCAGTAGCACTATTTATGTGTAGATTGTATTGGTGTCCAGTTTTATAAGTCAAGCGGGACTTCAAGGCTACATTTTATGATATTTTGTGGTGTTGCCCTAATGGTTTTCAAAATGATCTTGGAAAGGGGTTTATTTTTTTAAAAGAAAGTGTATTGTTTTGCAAAGGGTTTGGAAACTCAGGAATGCTTTGAGAAGTGGTTTTCAAAGGATTTGGAAAAGACAGTTTCGGGTCTGTGGTTTTTTGCATGACTTCCTAGTGCAGTGTTTTGCATGGTTTTCAGTGAATTTTTTAAAATGTTTTAGAAACATTTTTCCAAAAGAGTTTTGGAGAATGAAAAGAATGGTTTTGCAAAGAATTTAGAAAGGATTTTTTGTGGATTTTTGTTTGTAGTGAAACCAAGAAGCTAAGGCATGTGCTTGTCGGATCCTAGTGGTATGATACTCCTTGATTGTCATTCATGTGGTCGAGGCCGAGACCCGTGGGTTGAGGTACTTGCTAAACTTAGAGGTATGACACTCCGCTTGTTCGGGGTACCGAAGACCCAGGATACTGATTGTATGTAGTGATATCAGGAAAGTGGCCATAAGGGATATGAGATCTCTATGTAGCTGGACATGATAGCCAAGCCAGTTCGGGTATCGAGACTAGTAGGAGCCATGTAGCTGACGTTAGGATTCTAGGGCTTCACTAGAGGGGGGTGAATAGTGAATTAAAAGAATTATATGCAATTTTATTGTTTGTTTAGCAATTTGCAAATTTTTTTAAATCAGTTAACAAGTAAACAAGTTGAAATGAAGAAATTGGATATTAAACTATAGCATGCATAGAAGAGGATGAGAGGCAATGATAGACACAAAGAATTTTATAGTAGTTCAGCCTTCCCGACTTAATCCATACCATGAGATTCGCTCGAGAATTTCTCTAATCTGATCTTGTTCCTGGCCAACATCTTACTGTTACACTACTTTGACGAAACCTCTTGAAAACCTGCAAAAATCGTAGATTTCTCTTCTCACAATTGGAAAAGAGAGGACTCAATAAATGTAAAAATACAACACTTACATTTTACTTCTCCCAAATACTTGGCAAGGCTTCATCGTTGGAAATGAAGCTTCTAGCTCAAGTGATGGAGAATTCCAGTTGATGATGTGCTTGAAGCTCAATTCAATGGATGTGAGTGGAATGCTAATGTTTGGACAAGGAAAGCTCACACAATGGTTTCTCAAAAGATTGTGTCTAACGTCTCTCTAATGTTCACTAACGGCTACTGTTTCAGTATGCCGAAATCAAACGGTCGACTGAAACCTGCAACGGTTGAGCACTTTGGTAGACCAAAATAATTCGATATGCCAAAAACCCTTGATTCGGTATGTCAAAAATGTTCAGTGTGCCATTCTGGATTTCTATTCTGATATTTCTAATTTGCACATATTTCGGTATACCAAGGAAATTCGGTATACCGAAAATGCCTTGTTATCCCTATAACAAATGTTTTTAATGGTGGGTTTTGGGGCTCATGCAAATTTGCTATGGCTCTATGGGGGTATTAGGGAGATAATTACACGTTTCTAGGAGTACATATAAAATACAAAAATTTACATTAAAATAATTACAAAGATGATTTAATTTCTTCTTCTTTTCTTCATCTTGAATTCTTATTGGTGGCACATAAATCTTTTTCTTCTCCAGATAGCTTTTTGTTTAAGCTTGATTCTTCTAGGTCCATCATGGATCTTCTTTGCTATTCTGAACTATGAAATATTCTCAAGCAACACATTAGTCTTTTGTTATCATTAAAATCAAGATAAGGCTAATAAAGCCAATAATCTCCTCCTTTTTGATAATAACAAAACTACAAATATTTCAAGGTAAAACAATACATTAACTTTTCTTAGTACTCTCTCCCATTTTGTCATTAGCAAAAATGTCATAGATTAATACCTAGTTCTCTCTCCCTTTCTTGTTTCCTAAAAAAATTATATGGTAAAGCTCAAACCCTTTTTGTCTTAATCACAAAAAATAGAGAATACAATAGTTTTTATCCCCATTTCATCAGACAAATGTTATTCAATTTAAAACATTAAAACTAAAGTTATAAGATATTAAAAAAACCATATTTAAAGGTAAAGGCATCAAAATCAATTTTTATGATATTTAATCAACTTCTTAAAATGTTATTCAATTTTGAACAATAAAACTAAAGTTATAAGATATTAAAAAAAAGCCATATTTAAAGGTAAAGACATCAAAATCAATTTTTATGATATTTAATCAACTTCTTAAAAAATATTCACATATGCTCAAAGTTCTTTTATATGACAAGATATTCAATAATCCTCAAGATCAAGAGCAATTTTTATATGATGCCAATTATTGGATACCAATTGTTGAAATTTATACAAAATGTAGGAATTATGCTCCCCCTATTGTAGACACCCCAATTTTGAGGTAGCTCATTGATAAGACTCCAGATGTTGCTTTGGATATGGTAGTCCCTTGGACCAATTCTTGAACCCGTAGCAAGCCTGCAGCCCAATCTAAAAACAAGGCCAATAAGGGAGAGCACCTAGCTAGCACACCTAGCTAGCACATCAACCTAGCACACCAACCTACCACACCTAGCTAGCACACTTCCCTAGCACACGTAGGTCGCGCACTTAGCCAGCGCACATCCCTGGCGCACAACGCTGCGCAGGCTGCGATTGTTGGCTTTCCACCTTCCTTGGCTGTTACTTCCAGCAGCGAATGTGCCATGGAATATTCCGGGCTCTTCGTGTGCGAGGCTCTCCTTATACCGGTAACTCACCCCCGAGAGTTCCCTATAAAAGGACCCCCATAGGCACCACTTGAGAGGGGATGAAAAATCCGGAGAGCTGAGAATCCTGAGTAGAAACCTTGCAACCAGCCATTTTCTGCTCTAAAGCCAGCCCCCTGCACGAGCCTCTCCACCAGTCCAGTAGCTTATTTTCATTCCCTGGAGCACCCTCTTGCGTCCTAGAGCCCTCCAAAGCAGCAAGGATCTTCTTATCTTTGATATTGCAAGAAGGAACACTTCGTGAGGTAGGCTTTCTACCTCCCTTTTCTAAATGTCATTTCAGAACTGAATAAAACATGCTAAAAACATCATGTATGATTTGTTTTTCTCCATGTATTTGAAGTTTACATGTTAACATGCTCGCATTCCATGCAAATAATCTCCATGCTAATCTATGTTTGCATTTGCTAGCATGAAATCTACATGAGTTATTTTTTCCTCGCACATAGTGTTTTACCATGCACCATGTATGCTCTTGCACTAGAAGCACGCGCATTTGATCATCATTTACACATGTTTTGGTTCGTTTTATCCAGATCATGCTTGCTCTTAAGTATTTCACACGAACCCATCAACTCGCTTTGGTTTCAAATGCTTTATTTTCATGATGATTCTTTGATCCTATACACTCGCAGCACGTTTCCAGTTATTATCATAGCATGAACCCTTTTAACACTGGCATGAATCCCCCTTGTATCTCTGCT
>JAMKQA010090431.1:0-12312 GCA_024699735.1 Posidonia australis
TTAAATTAAACAACTATTGATTCTTGATTTAAAGGTCTTAACATTCAACATATTTTGTTAAATTCTAACCATTAAATTTTAGATTAAAAATTAATAGTAAATATAATTCAAATTAGGATGAAACCTTAACACATAGTAGATTATATTATAGATTAACTAATTATATAATTAAATTTTATTTTAAAAAACAGAAAACTAAAACAAATGGGATGCCTATAGGAAAATTTTCCTATAGACACCTACACAAACTATTTCCTGTAAAAATAAAATTAACTACTGACATTTTTCATGTAGACACCTACGATAAAGAATCTTATAGGTATTTATGTTATGAAATAACTTCATTCATTGCATGTATTCAATGATTGAGAAAACAAAAAGAGTGGAGAGATGGAAGTAGAAGTGGAGGCAGAGCAATGGTGAAGACGACAGAGGAGGCGAGTGGTGTGACACATGAGGGGAGGGGCAACAATGGTGGTGGCGACGAAGAAAGTAAACAGTGTAGTATACGAGAAAGACTAAGAGAAGGAGAGAATCGACAACGATTGTGGTGGTAGTGGAGGAGACAAACAATACAGTACACGAGAGACTAAAAGGGGTAGAACAAGAATGACGATAGTGGAAGAACACAAGAAAGAACTTGGAAGAGGAGAGACAACAACGACAATGACAGAGAAGAAGTCAGGAGAGCTACAAAAATGAAAAAATGAAAGGAAAAAGTGGAAAAAGGGAATCAAAGGTGGAGATAAGGAAACAAATAAAGAGGCATCTTTGATTTTCATTCAAGAGTGCTAATAAAGTGTTTACGGGGAAGTATCATGTAGGCAGTAGGCTCCAGTATTTGTCTTTTTCTGAAAAAATAAAACTTGACTTATTGTTATTATTTTTCACGTCCTTCACAAAGTAGTAGTTCAATAGAATTGTTATTGTGTTAACTTTAACTATAATGAAGAATTAGATTCGTCAATGCCTTCTAGAATATTCTTAACTGTATGGACCAGGCATGCCCTTGTAGGACGTCACCGCTTTATTTATCTCCTACTTGATTTGGAATAGTGCTTTTCTTTGGTTCCTTTGGCATCTCTTTGAGAAAAATTAGAATTATTTATGCGAATATTAGTGTGTCGGAGAAGATACATGTGATTGGTGTTAGTTAATGCGTGCAATTTGTTGAAATTTTGTATCGTCCCTTGTACTTTGATGTATTTATATTTGTATAGACTAGAAGTGTACCATGAGTGTTTGTAACGGTGTCAACAACCCTTTCTTGAGACTACGGTACACCGTACACAGCTAACTCATTGCTACACTATGTTTGAATTGGAAATCATTTTTCCTCTCCCTTTTTTGGCATCATTCAACACGATCTTTTTTACTTTTATCTTTCTTTCACTCTTTTAGTTACATTTCATGTAACTTCTGCTTAAACAAACTTGCAGATTATTCACCGGAGGAGTCGGCTTCAGAGGAGACTGCTCTGATCTTCTCAGAGGACGGTGAGTCCCCGACCCAAACGGAGAGGACCAAGAACTGTAAGCGTTTCGCGGCCAAGGAGACAGTGAAGGGGCACATGGCAAGTTTCATTCCTCCCCATGGTGCTCCATTTGTATCATTAACATGGTCGTTTGTTTTCTGGAGTAAGAGATGCAATTACAGATGTAATCATAAACTAATGGCAGCAGCAAGCCTATTTATATCCATCATCTATTGTTTTGTTACTTACATTGGAGACTGGAGAGAGTTAAGAATCTTCATGTACGCACCACCAATTCACCGTTAAATATTAATGTGGGTGCAGGTGAATGTGGTGAAAGGCTTGAAGGTATATGAAGATATCCTCACAGATACAGAGCTGTCCAGGCTTGATGGATTCATAAATGAACTTCGTGTTGCTGGAAGGAGTGGAGAGCTATCAGGTCAGCAACAAATCTTTTTTTTCTCTTTCCATATCAACGTCTTTACTCACTTTTTATGTAAGGAAGCAGATATTACGCTAGTTTACATTTTTAGTACTCTACAATAAGATGACGAAAGATTACCCGACGGAAAAAAAAATCGCACAGCAGACGTGTATCGTTAGGATAGAGACTATTTTCACCACAATGAATTTGTGGAAGAATGTTTACAGATACGGGGAAAATATGTATCTTTTCCATTATGTACGACGAAATAAATATGGGTTGCTAGACTAATTGCCTCTAATTTACTTCTGTTTAAAAATAGGTTTCAAAATTTTATGTTGCAATTCGGACAGGTACATCCTTCAAAATTGTTACACAAGTGTGCACAACATGTAATGTGAAAGCTTGCCGTAGAGCACATGGCACATCATTCCTCCCCCATGATTGTGTCAGTGCACTGTTTTTTGATCTTGAATTATTTCGTTACTGACCATGCGCTCTTGCGGGACGATTCAGGTGATACATATATTCTGTTCAACAAACAACTGAAGGGGAACAAAAAAGAGGTCATTCAGCTTGGTGTTCCAATGTTTCAGCCAACTACAGAGGAATCAACGAGTATGTCCCAATTAGTGATGATATACCACATTTCCATTCATTAGCAGTTCCATCATATCTTCATTTTCTGAGTACTCCATGCTTTAGATCAATTTCCGTTGGCAAACAGCCATTTTGAAGTGTGCTTTAAACAATGCCGACATAGCAATATCTATTTTCACGGTTAAACCTGGGTTGGGTCGTCGGTATAAACTTCGGACATTTTTCTTGAAGGTCACTATAGAAAAATTCTTACCAAATTCTAATCTTATAGATTGATTTGCGACAATTAATTTGTATCTTTTCATTTTATCATACCGAATGTTGCTGTCTAGGGTGCTGTTAGGTAATATAAAAGAGTTTAAAATTTTGTAATTATTTAGATTACTAAACTGAAGATTCATAACCTGTGATTTTTATAACAAGAGTTTTCTATGTATCTTGTCTATTCATTATGTATCGAAAATGATACGTCTGTTGCAGGTAATATTGAACCAATACCCTCAGTTCTACAAGACCTCATTAATCACCTAGTTCAATGGAGACTAATACCGGAAAACAAAAGGCCTAACAGTTGCATAATAAATTTCTTCGATGAGGTATATCTATGGAACCCTAAAGCAGATACTCACAAATTGAAAGTTTTGCGTCATTTTAAAGTGAAGACACTTGTAATTTGGCTAATTATGCATACAGGACGACCATTCACAACCTTACTTAAAACCACCACATCTAGAGAATCCAATCTCCACTCTAGTTCTTCGAGAGACAGAAATGGCATTTGGACGGGCCCTCGTGAGCGATCAGCATGGAGACTTTAAAGGCTCCCTCAGGCTTTCACTCAAGGAAGGGTAAGCATTACAACCACCACACCACCCCGCCACCCACTAAAACAATTGTATCCAACTTGATGCCATCATGTGTGTGTCATCCTGCAGGTCTCTCCTAGTGATGCGTGGCCATAGTGCTGACATGGCAAGACATGTCATATGTCCATCTCCAAAGTCAAGGGCTAGTATCACATTTGCAAAGGTACGACTAGCCACCATGGATCACTGCATGCAATCAAACCAGATGGCTACAATTCTTTCTCCAACCTCAGCAGTAGTAGGAGGAGGACCACTTGTTCCTGAGATGGTTCCTGCATGGGGAATGGGAATGACACAACAGATCCAAGCTCCAATTTTCACGGTAGCACCTGCACAAAGCAATGCTATGAACCCAATTACAGCCAGGACCCGAAGAGGCGGCAACCAGACTGGCACTGGAGTTTTCCTGCCGTGGACCGTGGGTCCCAAGAGGCATGTGAAGCAACTGCCCCCACGCATCCAGAAGGGAAGGCTGCCCCCTATGCCTCCCCACATGGAGATGCAAATGGAGATGGCATCCCAACAGATCCCATGTTTCGCACTCTGACCACTGCTGCTGTTCGACAGCCACTTTGGTGTTTTGTTGCTTCACTTTCAGAGCTTACTTAGGTTATTCATATGTATGGTCCAATCATAGGTGTGGCGTTTCCATCTAGATAGCAATCTTATTTATTGTGCAGATGAGTGAACAGAACTGAATATCATAGTCCCAGCTGCCACTTATCCCCTAAGTTTATTCCTAGATTTTACAAGACAAGGACATGGATGACAAATCTCGAAAATCTGAAGATTTTAGTGTGACAACTAGCAGATCCATTCAGTTATCCAGTACCGAGTTCCTCAAGCTCCTTTTCTTGAGCGTTCAAAAGGGAGATTTTGGTAACATAAATAATTGACCGTTCTCAATTAGATACTCGACAATGACCAATACATTACGACAGAGAACCAGACAAACAATATCCTACAAAAGTTCTCAGAGACTAAAGATGTACAAACACGAAAAAAACTAAATGGGTCTAAGAGGAATACAAGGAAGGGTATGATCAAAGGGCCCTAAAAATGTAAGAGGATACTAGTATTAGGTGTAGCCTCTATCAATGGTAAGTCATGGTTTTTGAAAGATGACCAAAACATTACTCTTTTGACAGACTACATCACTAAATTCCTAAGAATAACTAGTATGCCCTCTAAAAAGTGTTTTTCTGGATATTCCTAGACTAAAAAGAGAAGTACAGAAGTATACATTAAACAAATTGCAGTTAACGAATAAACTAACTAAAAAGAGAAATTCAAAAGTACACATACAGCAAATTGCAGTTAATGAATAAACTAACACTTTCCCGTGTAGTGCAGAGAATTACGGATGAATGGTCTGTCTACGACACTGCAAACAAAATATACTTTCCCGGCCATAATAAATTTCATCTTGGTGAACTCTATGACTCTACTTTGTGAGAAGAGACAAGAGACTTAACTTCTGAGATGCTACCCAAATAAATTGCAGTAAACAGATAAACTAACACTATTACATTTAGTGCTGAGAATTACAAAGAAATTGACTACGATACTGCAAACTAAATTTATTTCTCCGATCATTACATAATTTCATATTGGATCCTGCGATGCTACCGTGCAAACCATGTCCAAATGTCCTACAGCAATTGAGAGCGGAATATTCTCGAGATATCAGTAGATTGCAAGCAATTATGAGAAACATAGTTTCTAAATGTAATCATCAATTTAGATTCTTTGATTCACAAAACCAAGAGTTCTGTATGAAAACTAGCAACAACCTACCTAATCAAATATCAAATAACTTTTAAATAGCAGTTTGAGCAACTTGCTGGATAAAATAGAAGGGCCCTTGTAACTCCAAAATATGTGTTTACAACCATAAGATTTTAGTTTATTAGTTGGTTTCGGTCTTTTATTATGACTTATCAAACTTATAGGTATGAGTGCAAACTGAGAAAAAAAAAAAGGTTGACAAGAGAGATCAAATTGACAATATTGTTTTTCTAAACCCAAATCACAAGATTGTTTTTCTAATAGAAATTCTGAAATTATTTCCTCTGAGTTCCCACAATTAAATGAGAATGCTAAACCCAACAATAGATCAATCTCAACTACTGATTTCAAAAGAAAGCAATAGATCAATCTCTCAGCCCCATTAACAATATGATAAAGTTGATCCTAATTTCTTGGAAAATGTCAGACACCCTAGTCACAACTTGAAATTGAAACAGAAATCAAATTGAAAGAGTGACAAAATGTGAGCATTTTGGTTTAACAATAGGAAAATGTTCACTGACAAGTTGACATGGCTGCTCTATTGGAGAAGATGCAAACTTGGCTTTGTAAATTGGGTGTTCAAGAACTTGTTGTCTTCATGAAATGGAATGGATGTCAACAGAGCTATGGACACTCAAAAACTTGGTTTTTTATAAGCAAGACTCTTCATTTAAAATGACTACAAATATGGTAGATCAATCAGTCTCGACTGTGGACTATATCATCAAATGCAGGTATTTGGAGATCCAATTTTTCAGGATTTGTGCTTGAAAGGCACGCATGATTCCTTTTTTGGAATGTGCTTGTGCAGCAGACTTCTGTCAGAGTTATTCTAGAAAATACTACTAATCATATTCATCTATAGACTGATACATGACTAAGCTCACCCCTATTGCCAACTTCTTTTTTGAATAGCATGAATCACATTAAACCATAAGGATCAACAGGAGACGAAATTATGTATAAAGATGATGAGTAAAGGATTCGCTAGAAAAAGAAACAAAAACAAAAGAAACTACAGAAAGTAAAGACGGATTTTGAGAAATCCCTATTGCCAGCTCATCACCAAACATGTATCATTTGTCAAAAGAGAAAGACGTAGTCATTTCTACAGCTGCTTCTTGGCCATCAAATGCTTGAGCAGGATGCTGAGCTTGTAGAATTTTGCTTTTGCCTAGCCATCCTCTCCAACTGGGAGTGTACTCTGCAGATTCAATGGATAGGGACAACAAACAAGACATTCTCCAGAAAGCTTTCTACTAGTTCTCGCCACAGGCTTCTTCAAACATTTTCCTTTGTTTCTAGGTTATTTGGGAGGTCCACTCCCCAAAATAAGTTGCAATGCTTCATCTGGCTGGCTGGCTGGCTGCTATTTAAACGTAGGGTTCTTGCTAAGGTTGTCCGTACTACATGTTCCTTGTGATTCCTTATCTAACTTTTTTGGATGTTCCTTTTTTTTTTTCAAAGTAACTTTATTGTGTGGTCATGATAGACTTGGGCAATCAACAATCATCCTAAACTTTTCTCAAAAAAATGTAGGAATTTAATATTCATCAGAATGTGTCTATAGTAAGGAAATAAAAGGGGTGTTAGCATGTAGCAGCAAAAGATTTTGGTTTAGCAGTTTCCAACAGCATAAACACATAAATAAACAAATCAGACTCACAAGTTCAGATACTATTGCAAGTTTTAAGCTTCACTAGTAAAGGAAGAAAAATGGTTACTTAATTGGAATATAACATGTATTAAACTTCATAAGAAGAAAGATTCATCCCATGGCCAAAAAAAAATGCAATCATAATGAATCACGTAATAAATTGGAAGTTGAAATTATTCTGATATACAAATAAGCATTTACATATGATGTAAGAAACAGATCAGATCATGCAACGGTTATATGAAATGCACAAAAAGCATTCATTTGCAAGCACAGGCTAGGAAAGTGAAATGCAGTAAATCTTTTTACTATTTTTCCAGCCAGTCACCAGTGATTAAGGATGTCCATGCTAATCATCTTCAATGTCCCAACTAAGATCCTCATCATCGTCAGCAATACTCAACCTCCTGCGCAGGTCGACCTTATTGGCACCAGCACTGGAACCGACTGCCTTCTTCTCATCATTCTCCCCTAGATCCTCAATCTCATCCCATCCAAGGTCATCTTCCTCTTGCATGGATGGCTGGCTTGACACAACTGAGATATCACTGTCCTTGCAGGATCCCACAGGCTCCGTCTTCCCATCCTGAACTGTCTTATCATCCGACTTGGTCATTTTAGGATCCTCATCGACATTTGACTCCGGAGGTGGCACTGCCTTTTCCACTGATTCCACTAGTCTAAGCAATATCACGGGCTTCTCTTCCACAACCATCTCAATTTGGGAAATTTTCCCTTCCTCCTCCTCCTCCTTCAAAGGCTTAATTTCCCTGGTTGTTGTTGTTGTTGTTACCTCTGTGATTTCTCTAGTTGAGTCAGAAACCATGTTCTCCTCATCCTTTTTCATTCTCTCTCGTTCATCCACTGCTGCCACCACCTCCTTTTTCCTTCCCCCACCTTTCTCTTCTTCTTCTTCATCATCGTCGACTTCCCAGCTCAGATCCTCTTCATCCTCCTCCCTGGCAATAACCCTCTTAACAAGCTTAGCTCTGGCATCCTCCACCTGCTTGAGCTTAAAGACCTTGTAGAAATACCTAGTCCAGAATGTATCGTAGTCGACGGCTCGGGGAACCAGCTTGTCAAACATACCTTCGAGAACCGAATTCTCGGAGCAGAGCTCATCGATCTCGCCATCCGACAACTGAAACCCCTTATTCCACCTGTCGAAATCCTCCTTATCCTCCGGATCCTCCAAGAACGTGGTCTGGTCCCCCTGTATCCCAATCACCTGCACCTCGAACCTAC
The DNA here is from genome assembly GCA_024699735.1 of Posidonia australis. NCBI lineage: Eukaryota > Viridiplantae > Streptophyta > Magnoliopsida > Alismatales > Posidoniaceae > Posidonia > Posidonia australis. The sequence goes on from JAMKQA010090431.1 coordinate 8,061, forward strand.
TGTACCTCTTCGCCGACGCGGGATTCAGCGGATCTGTCGGTGCCGCACCCTCCGTATCGGAATCGATGGCCAGAAGCACATCCTTCCCCTGCGAAATGATATCGGCCGTACCGCGCCAGACTGTGCCTCCCAGGTCGTCGATGGCCTGGCCTACGTTCTCGAGCGACTCCTGCGCGGCGGAGGCGCCGGCCTCCAGGGAGGTGGGGAGGTCGAGGACGACTCGGGTGGCGACCTCCCGGATGGTGGCGGACTCCTTCTTGAGGCCGGAGCCGAACTCCTCGAGATCGCGGCGGTAGGTCTGGAGGACGGTCTCGGATCTGGAGGCGAGGGTCTTGATCAGGCCGCCGAAGCCCCAGGCGGCGGTTTTGGTTGTGGTGGCAGAGGGAAGAGCGTCATCGGATTGTAGATCTGGATAGTTAACTTGTGGTTGGTGTTCTGAATCAGCGATTTTATCTTCCGGATGGGGATTTGGGGGATCAGGATCAGCGGTGAAGACGGACTTGAAGAAGAAATCCATGGCCGATGAGAAATGGGGCTACAACAGAACCAGAAGAACTAGGGTTTTGCCGTTTTTGGGGTGAATAGAATTGAAGAGGTGGTGCTGGTGTTTAATGCACGAATGAGATGACTGATGAGATCGGCAAAAGAGACCTTCGAAGTTTCCCTCTCGACTTGCGCACTCCCGTCACGCATAAGGATGTGGGCAAATCGTAATTATGAAAAATTTAAGATGAGATTACTCTTAAGAGACACACTTAACGTTTGTTTGCCTGTTTGTTGTTATTATTATTGAAAGAAAAAGGGGTTCGCTTGGCTGCACATTTGTTACAGAATAACGATGGTGCTTGCGTGTCTCATTTTATAGACACTTGACTTTCAAGGCAAGCGAACTTAAGTTTGTAATATTTTTCAAATGATGATTAATAATTAGTTTGTTTTTTTTTTGTCACAATACCTTCCTTAACATCATAATAATACGACCATGGTCAACCATACCTACTCTGTGTATAAAAAAGAATAAGTGAAGAAGAGGTGAGAAAAATCGGAAAAGAAGAAAGGAAGGTGAAAGTAGTAATGGTAATGAAAAGAGAAGAATATTGAGTTCTTTTTTCTAGTAGTGGGTGGAAGAGAAGGAAGAGCGAACGTTTTTGTTATCGGTTTAGATTTTGAATTTCTCTGGATTCGAATCTGGGAACGTGGCGAGTTTTTACCATTTCCCTGTCACTGTGACAATGAAGCATTGTCAGGAAGAGCGAAGGTGATATCGTTGATTTTGATATATCTCGTAATATTAGAATTAATATATTAAATTTATCAAAAATTAAGTATAATCGGAAACATACTTGAATAGAGAAAATACTCTTAATCACATGTACAAAATCTGAATCTTTCAAATCACTAAACTTCTCTTTCCTTTGCCATTCTCATTATAAAGTGAGAAAGAAAGGAAACCAAAAGTCTAGGATTTGAGACCATGACCGTTAATTTATAGAACTTTATAATTTTACATATTTCCAATTCAACCCATTAACAAATACAAATATATCCAAATAATCTCTACACATTAATCCATATCGCTTAAGATATTAATAGTCTCAACCTAAAATCAAATAGATCACTTTTAACGAGTCTAATCACAAAATAATCTCCAATACTTTAATTAATTTTATATTAGCTCACATTTAATTGGATTTTAACCCAACAATCTCCTTCTTGAACCACATATAAAATTAATAATTAAAGCATTAAAACCATATGAACTTAAAATAACTACTTATACTAAGACATCTTTCACAAATCCAGTTCATCAACTATATCAACATAAGATCAAAGAGATTTTCATTGCTTTAGGTATTATTCAATCCACAATGGTTATTAATACTAATACAACTAACGACATGAATCAAGAATAGATGTGTAGCATGAAATTTAATTAAAGTAATCTAAACGCGTTCATATTCAACTGGTCTAACGTTATACTTTAGTGAGATCAACATAAATATTTAGAATGTAAATAACGAAAAACTTTATTTCTGTAGAAAACAATGTCTATTATAATTGAACATCTAAATACAAACTTCCACTAAACCGATACATCATCGAATGATACAATACCTATATGAGCAACATGCTTATGAAAAGCTTAGGTAGTACTCCCTTAGTAAGTGATTTTCGTAAGCATGAAGTTTGTCTAAATATGCTTTATCAATATCTGACCATTCTGGAGTTTGTCTTTCATAACAAGGAACTTAATATCTATATGTTTAAATTTTAATGAGTTTCTGTTGTTATTGGAATATAGCATTACAGTTTTATTATCACAACATAATTCCTTAATCATATTCTCTGATTGGATGTCTCATAGTATGTTATATACTCAACTGTCATAATAAAAGGAGTTATAAGTGTCTACTTGACACTTTTCCATGACACAACTCTACCTACTAAGAAGTATACATATCTTGAAGTGAATCTAAAACTATCTTAACATTCAACAAAATCAAAGTTAGAATGCCTAATGATCTTCGGTTGATCCGATTTCCTATACACAAGTGTAGAGTTTTTGATTCTTCGCAAATACAGCATAATCCACTTAACAACTTTTTAGTGATCTAGACATAGATTATTTATGTATCTACCTAATATGCCAACAATATACGTAAGATTCAGACATATGCAAACTTTAATATATATAAGACTCCCAACTTCCCAAGCATATGGAATATTTTGTATTTCTTTATGTTCAAAATCATTCTTAGGACACTATTTGAGACTAAACTTATCTCCTTTAACTACAAGAGATATTTCCTGGTTTGCACTCACTCATGCCATGCATTTTAAAGACTTTTTTTATATAATTCTTTTGTGATAATCCAAGAATATTTCAAGAACAATCCCCAAGTATTTAGATTCCTAATACAAGAAACCTCCTCAGAATCTTTCATCTCAAAATTGTTTGACGGAAATTTCTTGATCTCTTTAAGTCCATATCATTAGTGACAAAGAGTATGTCATTAATATACACTGGGGACAGCTATGCTGGCATTGCCACTTCTAGAGATGACAACCTATTAAACTTATGGTATACATAATTAACTACCTAATTCATTTCAAAACCATATGAGATGACAACTTAATAAAATTTGTAATACCATTGATGGGATGTTTGCTTTAAACTATAAATGGACTTCTTAAAATTGCAAACTATTTGATTTGCATCATCTAATGCAAAGTGTTCTAGTTGCATCATATAGATCGTTTCTTTAATGTCATCATTGAGAGACATTGTTCTTACATCTATTTGGTGTAGCTTAAGATTAAAATGAGCAACTAATGCAATAATAATCTAAAAAGAATCTTTCGATGAAATTGAAGAGAAAGTCTTTTTATAGTTAATGCCTTCTTTTTGAGTAAATAACCTAATGACAAGATAAGCCCTATATCTTTCCACATTACATTGTGAATCCCTCTTGGTTTTAAATAACCATTTGCAACCAATGGATTTTGCACATTCAGATAATGAGACAAGATCTCAAGTGTCATTGCCCTTCATGAATTTAAATTTGTCATTCATGACATCTATCCACTTTTGAGAGTCAGAACTAATGATTGCTTGATGGATGCTGATTGGATCGTAGTCCATAATGTCATTATCTACTTGATGTTCCTAGAGAAATACGATATAATCTTCTGAAATCGCACTTCTCTTCTCTCTAGCGGACCTCTTAAGTGGTATTGATTCTTGAAGAAATTGAATTTGTTCTTATTGAATGAAGAGAGGATCAATAATGTCTTTCTTTAAAGTTGCTTCTTGAATAATGTCAGGAATTAATTATTAATCATTGTCAATAGTAATTGTAGGAAGAAAAATAAATTCCTCTTCAAATATAATGTTTCTAACATTATTTTCCCTTTAAACCCCTACTTTCTCAAGCAACCTAACACTATCTATCTTGAATACTGATTTAACAGTGGGATTGAAAAACTTAAAATCCCTAAACCTCACTGTAACCATGCCGGCGAGGAGATTCCGCAAAAGAATGCGAAATCGGTCGGCAAAATCACGTCGAAAAAAAGCAAAACAAAAGGAGTCGCCACCTAATCTATTATGGAAGACAAGGAAAACCATATATATGAAAAATCATGCAAAAAACAACAAAGACAAGTCTACGAAATAACCAGAATGCGGGTAAGGATCCCTGTTACGCACGAGGAAGGTGTTAGGCACCCTCGCACGCCCGATAAAATCAGT
>JAMKQA010090432.1:0-11105 GCA_024699735.1 Posidonia australis
AAAATTAAAACTCTAAAATCCCTAAAAATTCCAAACCAAAAATAAAATAAGAAAACCCAAAACAATTAAAACCTTGATTTAAAACCAACTAATTAAACATTAATCACAATCTTAATTAAAATCATAAAACATAAATAAAAAGTCTAAAATAAAATTCAAAACCCTAATTTGAAATTCAAAACCAAAACCCTAAAAAATTCATGAAGAAATTTAAACCTAAACCAATTAAAACCTTAATTAAACCTTAAATCACAAAATTGAGAGATTAAATTAAACCCATGAAACCCCATTAAAATCTTAAAATTAAGACCCTAAAAAGTCCAACAAATTCCAAAAATAAAATCAAAATAAAAATCCAAATAAAAAGCCTGAAACCCAAGCCCAATAAGCCCAACACTATTTCTTTTAAGAATTCAATTCAAAACTTTAGAAAATCAAAAAAAAAATTCCGACGACCCTATTTTTCCGGTGAAAACTCCGACGAGCAATTTCGAGAAATCCGGAGCAAATCTCAGCCTCCGAGATACTTGGCCAACCACCTCCAGCTCATGCCTGATCCAACGGCGCTGATGGACTGAGGGGAGGAGGATCATCGACAGAGAACTGCCTCGTCGGAGTATAATGCCCCTTGCCGTCAACAAAAAGAGAACTTTCTTTGGAGAGAGCCTTTTCCAGAGAATTCAGACCTCAAACCTTCCCTCAAACAAGCTAGCCCCTTCTCCCAAACTCAGAAACATCTCCCCAATCGATTCCACAATCCAGAAGCCAACTCTCCCCGCAAACCAGAGCCACCGGAGCATCGCCGAAAATGCCACCGCCACCACTAAGGATCGTCGGGAGGACATCACACGCATCAGGTAGCTTCTGTTCCTATCTTCTTCAACTCCTAGCGAGCCCTGTAGTTGCCTCTAGGGTCCCAGAGTCAGTCGAGGTGGAGCGACGCCTCCAGTCCACCACCGCGTCGTCTCTAGTGGTGGGTTCACCACCACCGGTGGATTGTGGGAAGGCCCGAGGGGCCCTTCCTCCCTCTCCTCCCCTCTTCTTCTCCTTCCTCTCCTCCTCCTCTGGCCACCCCCTTTCTCAGAGAAGCCCGCTCGCCGTTGCGCCGTCGCCGCAGCCCGCAGCCACCATCGCTCGTCGTCAAGACCCCTGTCGTCGCTCCGACGCCTCCCACTCCAAGCCAAGGCCACCGGAGGACTCCTCGCCATGCGCTAAAGCCTCCCGCACCCCTCCATTGCCAACCCGACACCTCGCAACGCCCCAGTCACTGCCACCAAGCCTCTCGCCGGAGCTCGAGGTGGGGGACGTTCCAGACCTCCCCAAGCCTCACCGTTGCTTCCCGGAGCTCCGTCGTGCCATCACGGTGGTCCCCCAAGCCCCCCGCGCCTTGTCGTTCCCTGGAGAGCATCCAAGAGGTCGCCGGAGAGGGTCGCCGGTGGCAGAGCGTCGGCGACCTCTAGTGATCTTCGAATGGGCCTTTTATGGCCCATTCATGTTAGTTTTTTATTTTTGCAAATAGGTCCTTGTTTCATTACATTTCAGTCTTTTTTTATTACATTTGGGTCCAGACATTTTCACTTTAATCCCTGTAGTTTTAAATTACTTTTTATTTCTTTTATTTTCTCTGTGAATTTTGCATGTGGCCCCCTACATAGTTCATCTTTTAATTCTTAATATATTAATGCATGTTTTTATCACATCTGGGTCCCTGGAACATAGTTTCTTTACATTTAGGTCCAGAATATTTGCATTTTGCCCCTGAATCTTTTAAAAATGATGTTTTCTCTGTGAAATTTGAAATCTGAGCCCTAAAATATTTAAAATTCACACTGACTGTTAGTAAAATGGAGTTTTCTTTACAGTCTGGTCCTGAGCTTTTGCATTTAACCCTCAGAATTTTTAAAAATGAGTTTTCCTCGTACATTTTGCATTTTAAACCTCAAGATTCTTCATAATTACTCTGATCAACATAAAAGCTCAGTTTTTGTCCAATCAGATCCTAGAATTTTGCAGAAAGGCCCTTGAATTCACATTAAAGCATTTTTGAACATGAAATTTACATTTTGGCCCTTAACTCATTTCTAAATCTATCATTTAGGGTTTTAAAGTGTTTTCTATCATATTTTGGGTTGTTTTTCACTCATATTTTGCATTTGATCATAGAATCTATTTACGCATCAAGTTTTCATTGAGATTTGATCTTTAGCTTCACATTTTGGCCACATTTGCACTAATGTGTAAATTTTGCACTTTAGACCCTAACTTTTCAGGAAATTATCCAAGTGCAATTTTTGCATCCTTGTGCCACATTGACATTGGACCCATCATTTGCATGTTAGAATAAGGGTCATGAATCTGTTTTTTCATCTAGTTTCTCGCTCTTTTAGCGAATTTTGCGTTTTAGTCCCTATGTTTATCATTTATTGTGTTTACATCCTTTTGGTGATTTTTCTTCTCCCTGTTTCTTGCAAGTGACATTATCCAGACATTTGGCACACATTTTAGGCCATGCATCATTCCCATGCAAGCATTTATCGCATCTGGCCTGGGAAATTACCAAATTACCCTTGTGCCCTAATTCATGAGCATGCATCTCGATCTTTACATTTAGTCTTGCATAGCCCATGTCTAAGCTATTCTTTAGAGTTTTTACACAATTAAGAACTTATCCATGCATTTCATATCCATTTTCCTCACATGTGCATTTAGCGAGTGAGCATCTCATGCCTTTTTTTTAGTGGGTTCCTTTCTCCACTTTATCTTCGGAATCCCCTATACAATGTCCAATTCGATTTACTTTAACCCTACATTTTAGATTTTTGATTTGATTTGGATTTCATCGCCCAAGGGCGTACATTAACAGGCCTGAGGGCCGACATTTGTCCCTACCATGGATTATTTTTCTCCTTTTTGATTTTCACGACTTTCTCATGATTTCATGTGGATTTCTTCGTAGTTTTCTCGCACTGTCTTGCACATCTATCCAGTCTCGTCATGGCATACGTATTAGCATGATTAGAGCATGACCGAGGTTTAGCAAACATTCATCTAGCCTTTAGCAAGCAATTGAACTAGAAAGACCGAGTTTCTCGGGCGTACGAGGGTGCCTACACCTTCCTCGTGCGTAATAGGAATCCTTACCCATCCTCTGGTTAGCAGACCTCCAGCCTTCACATCTGCACCTTAAGCATTCATCTTTTTTGTGGTTTTCCTTATCTTTCCCTTAAAAGACTAGGTGGCGACTCCTCTTTTCTTTTAAACAAAGCTAGAAACGAGCAAGGAAAAGTGTGCGCAAAGCCAAGCAAAAAAGACAAGAAAACTTGTGCGGAAAGATGTGAAAAGATATGCAAAATGCAAGTGTGAATGCAAATATGAGAACACCAGGGGGTTTTGTGCAAAAAATCCAAATTCCGAGGAAAACTGATGTTCTAAAGCCTAAGTCATCAAAAATACATAGGAAAACACATTCTATACAATTATGAGGAAATCTAAGGCCAAATGTGCATTCCTAGTTAAAATGGAGTTCTCTAGGGGTTAGAATGCAATTTTACCACTAAAGCATGCATATAAATCAATTCTGCATAAATCAAGGTAAAAATGCAAGAAAAATGTCTCAGAAATGATCAAGGAAGTTTCAGGGGCAAAATGGTCATTTTACCCATGAAAACAGGCAATCAGAGTAATTGCAGTAAAGTATGAGGGCTAAACTGCAAAATAATTAGAAAAAATAAACTTTCAGAAAGATTCCAAGGAAACCTAGGGTGTTCTATGCAATCTGCCTGAAACAAAATTCATTTTATAAATTCTAGAGGGCTTTTATTAAAGTTTTAAACTCAGAAAACATTATTTTAAATGTTCAGGGTAAAACATGTAATATTTTCAGTTAAAACTTTATCTGAAAGATTTAAGAAAAATGATAGAAGGACCTAAATGTAATAAAAGGACCTAAAAGTAAGACCAAAAGGACTTAAATGTAAGAAGAATTAAAACTTTAGAATTTTATTAAAAATAAATGTTTTAAGAGTTTTTTATTTAATAAAAAGAAACGACGGCTGGCGACGGATCTCCGTCGCCAACGGCCGTCGGAGGAGACTAAAGAGGCTTATTTGGGATCTGATCTAAGATCAGACCCCATAGGAAGTGAGAAGGGAGATGAAGAGGGGGATTCGTCAGATCCGATCAGGAATCAGACGGTGGGAATGGTCTCCCCACCTCCTACGGTGTTGCGGAACTCTGACGACGGTGACGGGGAATATGACTCCTCCAGAGACTGAGGCGCAGCGATTCTGAGCTCCAGGATGCTTCGGGGGGTTTCCTCGCTTCCTTTGATGCAGAGTGGAGGTTGATGGAGTGGCGGGAAAGGCTTCCTGTCGTCGCCGTGACCTCCTCTGTCGGGCGACACTGCTGTGGCGATCCAAAGCTTGTGGCACAATCTTGGAGGCTCTAGAGACCTCGCGAGACATGACAGAGTGTTGCTGGAGCATCTGAGGTGTGCGGAGCAGCAGGAAGCACGCGCTCCTCCTTTGGAGGGGTCGTCATCTCCAGCGATGGCTGCTTTGGGTGCGTTCTCCGGCGATCGACGTGCTGGCTGCTGGGAGCGATGGAGCGGCGATCCGATGGGCTATGGAGCATCGGGGAGACCAGAGAAGGTGGAGAAAGCGATCGGGGATCCAGACACTTCCTGGATTGCCCCCCCCCCACCTCTGTCGTCGGAGAACGGCGACGATGGGGCATGGTGGAGCTCCTCTGGCCAAGGGATCACTCGGGATCCCTTGGAGTTGCTCCAGGAAGATGGAGAGGTCTGGAGGACTAAGAATTCTAGCAATCAAGAAGGATCAGAGAAGTGTACCTGGTTGGAGACGTCTCGCTGGAGCTCTGGAAACAACTGCTTCCCTCTTCTGCGACGACTCTAGCACTGGAATTCTCTCGCTCTCAGCTCTTAGCTCTCTCATGTGTTCCGAAGTTTTTTAAAATCAGGTCTCTACCCCTCCTTTTATAGGCGAGCAAACTTGATGACCCACTCCGACAGGAAGCACGACCACGTAACAGAACCCATAACTAACTACCAAACCCACTAACTAGTCCTGTAACAGCCTAACAAACTCTAACAGCTGCCCCCCTTGCGCTCCACCCTGTCCCTTGCTCACCAACAAGATGAACGGCGATCCAGGTCTCTCTGGTGACCCATCCAACGGCTGGAGATGCTCCAGTGGCTTGCTGGATCAACGGTGAGATGGGCTGGGGCTAAGCTCAATGAGGATGATTAACTGAGTTGAATTCGTGAGGAATTAATGAAGAGAAAATGGGTTTAGTGAGGAAAGAGGAAGAAGAATGTAATATTTGTATATTTTTGGTAGAAAAACATTAGTAAATGAGAAGAGAAAAATGAATATGGTGTTGGGTTGAAACAATATAGGGAGGAATTACTTATGGTGGGCCTTCATGGGCTTTGGGCTCAATTTGGGCCCAATGGGCCTTGTGGGCCTCCATGGGCCCAAATGGGCCTACAATGAGTTAAATGGGCCTAATTAGGTTAAATGGGCCTAAACAAGTCTTGAGGGCCCAAGTGAGCTCTGTTAAGGTTTAATGGGCCCAAGTGGGCTTCCATGAATTAAATGGGCCCAATGAGGGTTAAAGCTCAGCCACCACATCTCCATCCTACAAAATCAAAAAATTGGGGTGTCTACAGGGTGTTACTGTTCCGAAGCCCGTTGTGTGGTCTTGTGCTTTTGGGCTTGGGCCTCGTGGACCAGCTTCTATTTGTGTGTCCTTGTGCGTGGTTTGACACTGTGCATTGTGGCACTGTGTGTGTGGGGCCCGGGTGTGAGGTCTATGTGGGGTCCATGTTGTGGGCCGATTGTTGTGGCTGGTGGTTGGGTGGAGTGGCCGGTGTGCTCATGTAGGGTGCCGGTGGCTGAGACGTGCAGGTGAGCATGCTCCCTACTACTACGTGCATAGGCTTCATAAGCCGCCCACACCACACTCCTCCATCACTCATTGTCGTCTTCTCCTTCCTTCTCCTTCTTTTTCTCCTCCTTCTTGGGTGTGCATCTTTTCTTCCCCACCTTCCCTTCCCTTCCTCCCCACTCTTCCTTCTCCAGCCCCTTCTCCTTTTCCCCTCATCCTCCCCTGTCTCTCCTGTTTTTTTTTTTGTACGCACGCCGACGGAGAGAGAGAGAGAGGGAGAGAAACAGAGGCATTGTGGTGGCTCGTGGCAGCCTGGGAAGCTCTAGAGCAACGTCCTTGAGGTCTTGGGGTGGTCGTGGTCGTGTGGGGTCGTCGGTGTTTGTGGGAGTCAGTCGGAGATCACCGAAGCTCATTTCAGGTACACATCTCCAGTCCTTGTAATAGAAAGCATGAAAATGGTAGAAATTGATAGGGTTGCGTGTAATCTAGGTAAATTTACATTTCTAAAAATTATTGTGATTTTAAGAGAATTTATGGTGGATTTATTGGCATTTATGCTGGTGGTTGCGTTTTAGGTCCTTCTGACCCTTCTGGCTTTGCGATTTTATATCTTGATGCATGGTGAATGGATTTTGGTTTCGTTTGTGAGGATTTGGAGTAGACTCGAGGGTCTACATCTTATGTTTTATGCATAATTTTTGGTGTTTGTTTAGGAGGTCTGATCGGAGGTCCTAGTTGGGGTGATTTCGGACAGTAGGGTTTGGGCCATTTTCTGTTTTTCACAGAATTCGACATACCAAACTATTTTGGTATGCCGTTTCTCTGTCAGATTAGGTCCTCTGGTTGAAATTCGGTCGTTCGATTTTGGACAATCGCCTGAATCAAGAGATTTTGGCCGACCGAACCATTTTCAGTATACCAAATTTGGCCTGAGTGATGACCATTAACCTGATTCGGTCGATCGATCTAGATCGACCTACCGAACCAGAGATTTTCGACATACCGAACCTGTTTCGACATGCCGAATCTAAGCCCAAATAAGTTTATAAAATCTGATTTCTGAGGGTTTTCTGGATTGGTTTGGTTTGTCCCATTGAGAGGGATTTTGGGCCGTCAATGGTGGTCTCCTGAAACTCCTAATGTGCTGTTTTGTCGAGGTTTTGGAAGAGTTTTCGAAGATATGAAAATGATTTTGGAAAGTGGATTTCAAAGAAATAGCTAGCCTGTTTTGGAAAATGTTTTCTTGGTTTTCTATATGTGGGCCGAGATATTGTGGGATCGTGTCATCAGGACATGGGATTGTGACGACATTCCTGGGTGGTCGGGCGCAACTCCCTAGTTGAGGTCGGGGGCCGAGATACCTGAGGTTGAGGGGCGTTGGATCCTAAAGGTATGAGATTCCTTGACTATTGTCTCAAAGCTAAGGTTGAGATTCGCGGGTTGAGGTGCCTTGTGGCATGATGGGGAGGTATGATACTCTTGCTGTCGCTGTGAGCACCGATGCTCGGGTGTCATCGGGTGTGGAGGTATGATACTTTCTCCTGAGCACTGTATGTAGAGGATGTTGTGAGGAGGTGGACCCTGTGTTGGCCAGTGCGGGTGGGACACATGCCCCATAGCTGGTAGCGTCTTGAGTGACATGACAGCCTTCCCAAGGAGGGGTTGGCTTTGTGAGTGTTCTCCAGAGAGGGAGAATCACAGCCGGTGATTGCTCCTACACAGGGTGGCTTCACCGTTGTAGTGCAGAATGCCGTGTTCGCTCCTCAGTGGACTACATGTGGCCTGAGTTTGGTTGCCTGGCACTGGGCTTCCTGACTCACTCTATGTGGTTTTAGCCATTGAGGGCCTTTGCTTGTGATTTTGGCCGGTGTAGGCATGGTTTGTGAGGTTTTGAGAAAATGGTTTGCGAAATCAATTCAAAAGGAAAATTAATTATAATTTTGTTTTCCGTGGTTTTCCTTAGGATGCGTACTGGGTGACTCCTGTCACTCATGTATTTTCCTTGTGGTTTTGATTTACAGGTGCAGACTTGTGGTTGGTTTAGCGTAATGCATATAGTCTACACCTACAAACCAAAACCACAAGGAAAACGCATGAGTGACAAGAGGTGGAGTCTCCTAGCTACACACACAGGTTCCTAGTAATTAGATATTTTCTGTTTGGCTTTAATTTTCTCGTAATTTAATTTGTTTAAAATTATTGTGGAAAATGAGAGGCATTACAAGATAGGTTGCCGAAATTGAGGAATTGGTGCCCGATGGTGGACTATGTACGTGCTCAGGGCCTGGTGAATCCAAGGGAGCCAAGAGGAAGAGCTATGTGAGCTTAGGTACTATTTTATACTGAGATGAAGAAGTATGGGTCGTTGGATACTTGAAAATGGATTAAGGTGAATGGTTTAGATTTAATTAAGTGGGAATTGATTAGAATTCTAGTTAGCAAGAGGGGTATGATGGTCTAGGAAGTTCGTTGAGCACCTTCAAATCCATGCCAACCAATGGCATGAGAGAGTTGGGTGATTACGTAGGATGGAAAGACCTCTGCAACCCTTTGACAATTTACACTGAAACAGGGCATTTCACCAACTTTTCGCACCACCTATATTCGCCAATGCAGATCGCCAACTAGAATCACCATATATATTCACTGGTGATATTTGCCAAACCCTTGCTAGGCCTTGTTGGCTAGAATCTTAGCTTGTTCCTTGATTACTAGGCCATCAAATGGGCTCGAGCTTGTGATTATGTGAAGGTTTAAGGTGTTGGGCTGGATTTAAGGTTTTTAGGGTTGGTTTGGAGTGGTTTTGGAACGTGAAAAGGGATTTGGTGTGGGAAAGTGCCTCATTACCACCAATACGCTCTCCCAGAGAAATCCACCAGCGAGTGGCTGTAAAAGTAGGGTGTCTATAATTGCCTTTAAACACAATCAAAAAATTAATGATCGAAGTACTTTGTGAGGCCATTGGACATTATGTGAGAGGATATAGATTACTTTCCTTCCATCAAGTAAGGAAGTCACTATTAGAGAAGAAGTTTAATGATGTGGTGGAAATAATGAAAGAGTATGAAGTACAATGGAAAAGATAAGATGTTACTCTTATGTCTAATGGATAGACAGAACAACAACAAAGGAGTTTGATCAACTTCTTAGTGAATTGTCCAAAGTGTAAATTCTACTTCTATTCTACTGATGCTTTAGAACAAGAGAAGACTATAGATTATTTGTTGGGACTTCTTTAGGATGCCATCTTTCATGTAGGTGAAGAACATGTGATGCTACTGTACATAGATAATGTCGCAAATTATGTTCTTATAGGTAGGGGTGTCAATGAGTTAGGTTAGATTGAGTTAGGGGTCAACTTGTAACCCAATCCGTTTTGAGATAACAGGATACTGATCGGGTGATGACTCAATTTTTCAACCCTTGACCAGTAAGTTGACCCAACCCATTTGGGTAATGAGTTATGGGTGAGTGAATGGGTCAAATTGGTTAATATACAATAAAATGACAAATCCTTGTAATAAATCAACTTGTATATAAACATGTATTGTATAATATTCAAATATGTATGAAACATCCAAATAAATATGTTCAAAACATTAAAAGTGTAAGAACTAATGAAACACAAATAAATAACTAATAATAGTTAATTAATAATCTTTACAAAATACAAAAACTTTGTATTTTTTATGGAGGAAAAGACTTACATAAAACATACCAAACACCAAGTTTACAATACTAGGAAAAAGGTTTTAATTCTCTTTAGATTTGTAAAGTTATTAAAAGAAAATCCTATTCTAACAGGTTAATGGGTTGGATGGCCCAACCTCTTAAGAGTTTAGATTAACAGGTTATGGGTTAATGGATCTAATGGGTTGGGTGAAAAGGATTAACCTGATCCTGGTAACCTTACTTGTTGGGAAAAACCTAATGGAGAAGAATAACAAAATATTTTGGACTCCTTGTGTTATATATTGTGTTGATATTATGCTTGAGGACATTAGGAAATTGAAAAAAGACAAGAAAGTGATTGCCATAGGAAGGAAGATCACATGCTTTATTTACCTCCACACTCGTCTCTATGATGCATTAACTACAAAGTCTAATGGGAAACAATTTGTTAGTTGTGGTGTCACTAGATTTGTCACTTCATATTTCATACTTTAGAGCACGTATGTCATTAAGAGTATCTTTAAATAACTCTTTGTTTCTAATATGTGAAACAAGTCTAGTTGGATGAAAACTACTTAGAGCACTACACAATTCATGAATGTAGTGCTTTCTACAATTTTTCGAAATATCTTGGAGGATTAGCTAAGAGCTTCTCAACCACTTGTTGTTTTGTTGAAAATGTGATTGTGATGAGAAGCTAGCCATGGGTTACCTTGCAAAAGTATTTATTTATGCTAAGAAAACAATTAAAGATAATTTTGAATACAAACAGAGGTAATACAAACCTATTTTGGATATTGTAGATACCTCAATTTGGTAGCCACTTGCAAACAAATTCCTCTGGAAGAGTTTGCTCCAGTAGCGATGAGGCATTTACAAGCACTTAAGCCCATTTCGCACCCTAAGCTAGCACCAAAGCCCTTTTCACACCGTAGACCAACCCAAATCCTTATACTAGTCATGAACATTCCACCCACTTAGGCCCATTAGTAGTCCAAACACCCAAGCAAATAGCCTAAAACCCAACAGTAGACACCCCAATTTTGAGCTCATTTGGCAGCAGGCTCCTCCGGTTGATGCTCTGGTCGCGACCATCAAAACCTTAGTCCACGTAGGTCCCAATCAGACCCACACTAGCCCATATGACCCAATAAAACACTAAAACCCATTAAAATTCACTAAAAAAATAAATAAAACACTTAATCCAGCTAAAATCAACTTAAATCAACTTAAAATTCAATAAAACTCTAATTAATAAAATTTTTAAACCCTAATCAAGTGAAAAGAAATTAAAATCCATTAAATAAAACAAAAACCCTAATTTAAGCTTAATTCAAATTAAATCACTTAAAGATCCAAATAAATAAGTAAAAACCCTAATTAAAATGAAAATCCATTAAAAACCTTAATTAATAAAAATTTAAAACCTTAATTAATCCAAAAACCCTAATTAAACCCAAAAAACCCAAATAAACAGGAAAACCCCAATTAATCAATAAATAAACCTTAATTAACCCAAAATCCCT
>JAMKQA010090436.1:0-11891 GCA_024699735.1 Posidonia australis
TAGATTTCATGCAATCCTTGCATTTTCTACCATTTCCATGCTCTCTATTGCAAGGAGTGGAGATGCGTACCTGAGAAAAGCTTCCGTCGATCCTTGACTGACTCCAGCGAACTCCGGTGCAACCACAGCCAAAGCAACGGGTGACGAGGAGGAGTGCAGTATGGTGCAGCTTATAAAGCCTACGCCTGGAGTAGCTGAAAACGTGCCCAATCCCAAAAGCACAAAACCACACAATGGGCCTCGGAACAGTAACACCTGTCCAGAAAATAAAATTCATAAAATGTAAATAATTACAAAATGAATTTTACAGGTGTTACACATTTAATGGTACTGTTCTAGGTGTTTGATTCTGATATGGCTGTGCTTCCAAGATACACGAGCCATTAGGCATCTTATACCTTAGTGCCAGAACATGGAGTTCTGGTTGTGGTTTGTGTTTGTGTCCAGTCTTGTAAGTTAAATGGGACTTCGAGACTGTGGTTTTAGTTCTTGTGTTGTATCTTTTGGATAAGGTTGATACCCAGATGATGCTTTTGTTGGTGTTTTTCTTGGTTTGTTGTCATGGGTTGAGCAAGGCACTCTAAAACTCAGACACTCCTAAGGTGTGGTCTTCTATGTTAGACAAAGGAGCTATCTGGGATATGTTTTGTAGTGTTTTGAAAGGTTATTTAAAGGATTTCAAAATGGTTTTCCAAAAGAGTTTTGGAAAGAGAATATGCAAATGGTTTTGGAAAGAGTTTACTAGTGTTTCTACTTGTGGTAGACCAATTGACCGAAGAGTCGTGTTTTTTGGACTAGGGGATGTAGGCCACATTCTTGGGTGGTCAAACACTTCGCCTAGGTTGAGGTCTTCAGACCAAGAGGCTAAGGTAAGTCTTCATAAGATCCTGGAGGTACGATACTCGTAAATTGTCGTTCACGAAACTGAAGCTGAGGTCTGTGAATCAAGGTGTTGTTTGAGTAGGTGTTAGTCCCAAGTGTCGAAGATCCAAGGTGCTATCCGTACTTGGTGGTATCGTGATAGCGAACACAAGAGGTAAAGACTGCTGTGTAGCTGAATGTGATGCCCCAGTTGCTACAAGTATCGAGACTTGTGAGTGCTAGCTAAGCCTAGTGGTGAGGAGCCTCTAGTGGTTTGACGCATTGAGCTAAGACGCTGAGAGGATGTACCCTGTGGTTTGTCCTGGGAAAGGACAACTTGCCTAGGTTAGGTGAGTAGCTTTCCCATGTGGGGTCAGCTTTTAAGGGTCCTACAGGTGGTGGGACTACGAGACGATCAAACTCCTCTATTGGGTGATTGGACCGTTCATTCACCCATGGAACATCCATTCCTTCTTATTGGCTTCCATTTATCTAGGCACGTACCCTGGAATGTTTAGACGATCATAACCCTAATCCAAATTTAAATCCCAATCCAAGCTATTAATTTACACTCTAGCCAACCATTTCAAGTAATTACTCATCAACCGCTCTTATTCATTCCAATCTTCTATATAACAACTACTAATGCCTACATGAGAGCTCTCTTAGTTGCTCTCCTGCTCTCTCACTCACTCGCACTCCTACCGTCCTCAACACTTGCATCACCCAAAGAGCATCGAGCACTAGCACCTATAGCCTTAACCGAGCTCCACCTCCATCTCCTCCACCCAACCTTCCCTGTTTGATAGTGAGCATGAGAGCACCCCCTATGATTAAGCACCATCTCCGGTCCTCGGCCACACTTGCTTTTGCTGCTGTGTTTGGAACCAACCCAAGGAATGCTGCTTTGAGTCATCAACATTAGGAGGCACATTCTGATCCTCAACACAAGTGAGCAAACCACTCCCTTAGCACAATTGAGTCTCCTCTTGCCCTACATTGCTCAATTCTTGTTTGTTGGCATCGTTTACTTTTAGTTTTGCATTGGTTTCCTTTTTTTGTTGCATGGTCGAGTGATGAGTTCACTTTTTCTCATGCAAGGCCGCCGACCATTGAGCACAAGATATGGCTCATCTCCACACGTACCTCCATCCCTCGATACCCCCATGGTGCTCCAATGAATCCTCAGCCAAGGAATCATCACATTCTGACCACCCATCCACGCAACAATGAATGGGTTTGGTGCCACAACTCAGAGGCTCATCGATGTGGGCATTTGTTGTGTTTCATTCCTACATTGCATAGCATGTGTTTTCTCCTTTTCTCTCCCTTCCTCCATGCACCATCAACACTTCAGTCAGATCTCTGAAGCTCGTGGCCCGTTCCATGGCCATGAGAGGCAGAGCATTCCGATGATGCATGACGAAGGTGGGGTGGAGTGAGCTTCCATCCAAGGTCTGATTTTAATTGCAACGAATGTGCATTGGCATCCTCTTGTTCTTCCTCGTTGTTTAGTTGAGCTTTTTGAATCACTTTCTCCTGTCATTTGTGCGATGAATGCTCGTCATCTAAAACTGCAACACCTAGTATGCGTGTCACAACTGCATGGTGCTTTTACGTATTCTAGCCATGTTTGACATGCGTGTTTACATTAGATTCACTACAAGCAACTGGGCAAAGCCATGTTTTGCATGATTCCTTTGTTTGGCTTTGACTTCTCATTTCTAGATCTATGTTTTCGGCATGGTTTTACTAGCTTTTAGCATAGCATCCAACTTCTTGCCTCATGGCATACAGTATTTGAGCATGTGCACAGTTGCAATGTCATACACATTAGCAGAAAAGCATTGAAAGACCGATGTAATCAGGCATATGGGGGTGCCTAACACCTTCTCCATACGTAATAGTACTTACCCTTTCTCTACTCGCAATGACCTATCTATTTTGTCCATTGGCATTGGAGTTTTGCATCCTTATCATCTTTGCTCACATATTCATCGTCTTTTCTACATCTGGTTTTCCTCGTCTTCTGTTTTCAATAGAGAAGGTGGCAACTCCATTTTCTTATCCCTTGTTTCACGTTTTCACCTTTCTCTGTGACCGCTTGGCATGTGTGGATTCGCTCCTCACAATTTGGGCCTTGTTCCCTACTACGCATTATGGTCACAATATGGATCAACAACTTTGAACTAGTTAAAGCCATCTAATAAAGCTGAACTGAAAAAGGAGAGGAAACATCATGGATAAGATTTGAGAGATCTACCATAAATGTAGTGGATCGAAGAAGAGAAACAAAAATGGAATGAACTCTTAAGGTCCCTATAGTCCTTGAGCTTGCATACTAGGGCAAGGAATGGCTAACTATACTGGGGTGAGAAGGTGTTGGTGCTTGTGTTGACGCAAGTTCTAGTGCTACCTCCTAAGTGCTAATGATGATGACCTTTCAGTGGATTAGGTCCTGAATAACATCATGTAGAGTGAGGCAGTTATTGATTGAGTGTCCGACGACTCAATGATAACTACATTATAGATTCGTTGTATACCACTACGGGAGTTGATTTGGCGATGGACGATCCTCTAGGAGTTTCGGAAGGTACACGACCTTAGTAAAGACGACTCTTAGTGGTTCAACCAACAAAATATAGTTACGCTCAAAGCGATGAGGCCAACTATGCCGAGCTAGTGTCACCAGATACACTCGCTCGATGGTGGTAGTGATCTGTGGAGTGGTATCTAGTGCTGGTGCATAAACTACATGAGTCGAGCTTGGTTGATTGTTGGCTTGGGATAGTCACGCCACATAGGATAGCTACTGCCAATGTTGTTGTCATTGTTGTTGTTGCTACCATTGTTGTTGAAGGTGGTGGCCTTTAGATTCTAGCAATATTGATTTTACATATTTACCTCCCATCCAATGGCAAATCTACAAATAATAAGGGCATTTCTATGTAATTAATTTAAAAAGCAAGGCTACAAACATAAATGCATACCTCATTTATTCAGCTTCTGCCAAAAGCTCCCTCTGGCCAGCTTCTGGAAAGCCATGTTTTTACACATGGTTTTAGGATCCAGAAGCTATAGCTTCTGTCAAAAGTGGGCTCCTAATACCTCGTTCGGAACTGCTTCTGGGATATTTGATGGTTTGTTAGAAGCTAACCAGAAACTGTCTATAAGCAGTTCCAAACGAGGTCTTAGTACTTGGAACAACTAGAGTCTCTTTTACCTCCAGGTCAAGCCAACACCTCAAACCACAACTACAAACATCAACAAAACCACGAAAACCACGTGGACCTCAACCTAAGCAAGAAACTCACAACCCTAGAGGTATCACCCGTCTCTAAAAGGTTGGCCGGGAGCATCGGTCTCTTGATCCTCCAAAAATCACAAAACACATGGACCTCATCCAAAGCAAACAACTCACAACCCTAGTGGTATCATCCGTCCCTAGAGGTTGACCGAGAGCTTAGGTATCATAGTCCCCATTTCAAAAACCTCAATCTAGGTGCCACGTCCGACTCTCCAAAGGTGTTGTCACACCTTCGAGTCTAAGCAATGTGCCCCTACGGTCTCTCGGTCTACCCAAGTATAAAACCATGGAAATCTCTTTTCAAATCCTTTGCAAACTGATGCATTTCTCATTCCCAAAATCTTTTGGAAAACCATTAAACATCTTTCCAAGAATCTCACAAAACTCTGTGCCCAAAAGCAACATGAAAACCAAAACCAAAACCACAACTTGAAGCACTGTCTCGACAACTCTTCTGTCAAGCCTAGAAGGCCACACCAAGCACACTCAAAACACCAAGTTCTAGTGCCAAAGTGTCCGACGCCTACTGGCTTGTGTCTCACTTGAGCCACAGCCAGCTCAGTGTCAAACACCCGACCTTGCCACTGAATATCTAATTCAGTGCACCATGCCAAACCATACCTTAACTACAATCCTAAGGTTAAACATAAACCCTAAAGTCCAACTAAGCCATTAAAGGGAGAACCTAGTAATTCGAAGTTCTATCATCTTTTATTCTACCCATTGCCCAAGTAGAATGTTGCTAGTCTCTTTTAGGCAATCCCTAGGCCATCTCTAATGATTATCCTAATCATTTATGAACTCCCGAGTTACCCATGTCATTAAGCATCCACTAAATAGGGTTACAACTATGAACACCCAAACTAACACTCAAGGCAGCACCCTAATCAGCAACCTGCCTGCACTACCAAGTGTGCTAGCTAGGTGCACCCCCCAAGTGGTGCGCCTCCTAGGTGCATTTGGGAGGTGCGCCCATCCCCTGTTCTAGTTTAATAGCTCAGAGCTCTAAACCCATCGAGGTTGGCACCCATCCCAAGCCTTAATCTAGTCTACACTCCACGAAACTCAGCAAACAAGATACCAAACTAAAGGAAATCATGCAAGCAACACAATGGAACAGGAATCATCCAATTCCATGCACCATAGCTCGAGAAATCACCAAAAAACACTTTGAATGAATAGTATAAACTAAGATTAGATTTTCGAAACTAAAAATCATACAAGTAATCAAAAATTACATTCCACATACCAGACTGAAGAACTCATCGAGCTCGATAGTCCAGGACAAAATTCACGAGAATTCGTCCCCCATGGCTTGAGAAATTCAAAAAAAAAAGAGCTAAAAATACTATTCATCTTAAAACACAGAGTCATTATAAATGCCTCATAAAATCACCATAAATTCTCCAAGCATCCATTCACATCACACTAACATGCCCCTATGCATTGAATCGAGCAAGAAAGGAAAATCTTATAGGGGTGTGTACCTTGAACGACTAGTCGGCCTTCTTCTTCTTCCTTCTTCAGTCACAAGCATCTGGTCTTCTCCTCCTCACGATGGCGATGTGGCGGTGAGCGCAGTGGCGACGAGCTCCTTCTCCTCCAGCTAACTCTCACCCTCTCCTCTCATCTCCCTCTCATTCTCCCCCTCTCCCTGTGTTGTGCAGGAGAAGGGTGGAGTGAAGAATAAGAAGAAGAAGGAGAGTGGGGCTCATGAAGAGAGAGAGAGAGAAAAAAAGGAGAAGGAAAAGAAAGAAAGAAAATATGGAAAGGAAAGAAGGAAAAAAACCCACAGCACGAGACCAAACCACGCGACCTCTCAAGTCCACGTGACTTGTGCAAACAGGGACCAGTCACCTAAACACGCGAATAAACCTCCACGGCCTAGGACAAACCCTCAAACTTCCACGAGGGTAACACAATACCAAAACCACTCCGCACCAAAAAGAGCCAGAACCCATATTACAGGCATAGAATGCTGCCAAAGCTGCATTTTACAATAAATGCAGGGAACTTAGCGTCAAATGACCCAAAACTCCATTAAAATATCTGGCCAAAATACTAATCCAGGTCTGGGTCGTTACATAATTAGAAAAATGGAAGTAAAATTATCAGAAAAAATCACCTTGGATCGGGCAAGTAATGGCAGCTCTGGCTTCACCTCACTATCATCGACCTTGTTGTTGTAGAGGTTAAAGAAAGAGTGACTGAATGAGAGATGAAAGAATGAGAAATTAGGGATTTAGCCATTTAGGGTTGAGAAATGACGAGAGAGCCAGTATTGACTTACCTATAGAGCCAGCATTTAGGGTTACGACATGGCGGAAGAAGAAGAATAAGAAGAACTGAAGAAAGCAGAGGAGGAGAGCGATTAGGGTTACGAGATGGTAGAAGAAGAAGAACTGAAAAAGGCAGAGGAGGAGAGTGATTAGGTTTATGGGACGGTGGAAAAAGAAGAAGGAGGTGGAGGAGGAAAGCGATTAGGGTTACAGGACAGTGGAAGAAGAAGAACAAGAACTGAAGAAGGCAGAGGAGGAGAAAGATTAGGGTTACTAGGTTAGAGACTTAGAGTTAGAACGCATAAGAGATAAGGGAATAAGGGATATTAGATATATATATATTATATATTTATATTTCATATTTATATAAGTAATGTAAAATTACAATAATAACCCTTATATAATAGGTCAATGGGTAAACAAATGACAGGTAGATAATAACCCTTACCCATACCATATGAGAGAACAGGGTAAGTGGGTGACGAGTAAATGGGTAATAGGATAAAAAATATGTTAACCCTTAAATATATAACACGAGGCAAATTGGGGCAATTGCGGGTAAATACCCTCCCCGTTACAGGCCTAGAGATAGCCACTGCCATTATACTTTTTGAATTTTAGGATATGGAAATTTGTGGGGAGTGTTGCCTCTAGGAAATAATAGAGGTTCTAGAACTAGTAGGACCGATGGTCCCCACACCACACTTGATGAAGTGCTCTTTCTAGATCACCTATCGTAATAAAGTGGGTGTCTAAGGTCGCTGTTGTTGAAACTAGTATAACTTGGGTAGGAAATGTGTATGTTGTGTGGGTCGCATGTTGTTGTCCCTCCAGATCCACCATCATGCCTCCTTGTGTGAGACATGAGGGCCAGCATACCTGTACAATGGTGACGAGTGTGGTGGCATAAATGGAGGTGCCTATATTGTAACGCCTCGAACCTGGGCATGTCATCTAAATCATAGTATCATAAGCCAAATTACACTAATTACAGTAAAATTAAATAACTGTAACTAAGGCTCACCTCCAGAAAACAATGTGCGGCTAGAAGCTCCGACTCCAGCATTGGAACTCGACTACACCCAAACTGCACCTGAGAAACAAACAAGTCCATGTGAGTGACATCTAAGTCACCCAGTACGCGTCCCAAACACACAAAACCACAAAATCTCTGTAAAACCATTAAAACTCAGCTTTTTAATTTTCAAGGATTGGTTTTCTTTTGAAAATCCACTTTTTCCTCTTTAAAACATCATTCCCTTTTTCGTTTTGTTTGAAATCACTTGGGAATTTGATCCCAAATCCAAACTCTTTTCAAAACCCATCTTTCTTTTCTTTTCAAAACGTTTGGAAATTTATTCCAAATCATTTTCTCTTTCAGAAACACACATTTTGCATTTTCTTTTGAAATCATTTTTCAAAACATGTCCTTTGTCATTACTAGGATTTCTTCCCAAAACCAAAATCACTTTCAAAACTCATACTTATAACCAGATCCAGCCTAAAATGCAATACCTCTCAGCTCAAAAACTAAAGTCATACATACTAGCTGGTAACTGATTAAAACACAAAATTCTTATTTTATTTTAGGATTTTAGGACCATTCATAAGTCCAATCCTAGACACACCACATTTATTTTCATTTCTTAAAATCGCATTTTTCCTTATTCATTTCCATTTTTCTTTACTGATGTTACCTTGATCAGGGGTAACCAGCACACAAGCAGTTGGCGAGGACATCCTGCACTGCTGCGGTGAAATTCCTCATGTAGGATGCCACCGCCCTAGCCAACCGGCCTCAATATTTTTCATATATGCACGGGGATACGTCTTTGTCTAATGCCCCATCAATGACCCGAACAACTAGGTACAACGACCCAGGCTCAGCCTACACCATCTTAGGCTCGGCAACCACAGTCGTATCTGGCAACTAGTTTCATTGGAGCCTTATACTCCTATCACGTTGTCGACACCAACCCCTGTGGTTCCTTAACACATTATTAGTGTTTCATTTTCAAAATCCTTTAAGCTTTTCTTTTCAAAACCATTTCCATTTCCATTCTTTTTCATTACAGGAATCTATTTTCCATGCAATACTTGACCCTCCACTGGGGTCCCAACTCAATTCATGAAAAACCATGTGTTTTAAAATCACAATTGGGTCTCATGCCCAAAACCACACACAATAAACCATTTTATTCATTTATAGGGTTTAAAACCCAAACCATGCCCAAATCCACTTATTTGGGTTCCATATGCCTTCATGTCATCTACATGGGGAAAACATCACTAACACATACTTTACATACCTTTAAACCATTTATCCTTCATTTTATATTCATATTTATGTATATCAAGGCCAGGGCAAAATCGACAGACCGAATCCAGGCTCGGTATACCAAATATCCCTACTTCGGTATACCAAACATTTTCGGTATATCGAAAGTCCTTGATTCGATCAACCGGATGATTTCGACCTACCGAAACCAGGTATCCTGGCTTAATCTGTTAGATCCCCCAATCACACATCACAAATTATCAATAAATCATGGGCTGTAGACACTTGAGTCGACTTCAAAATGCCACAAACCATTCATGATTTCATCAACCACACAATCCACACGAAAATCACAAAGGGATGAAGCTCAAAAATGGCTATTGTAGCCTTCATCCCAAAATCTTGTATATTCCTACAAATTTCAATCCTAACCACATGATATCTAGGTTTTCATGCATTTCAATTCATTCCCATCGATTCCACTATTTTTATACGATTTTACATGCATTTTTCATCATTTTCATGCATTAAACTTATTAGAAGAAAAGAAGAGAATGGAGGAGAAGGAGGGGTCGTGTACCTCTCCGGCGAGCCGCCCCGCACACTGGCAACTCTCCCCGCACTCCGGCGTAGCCCCGGCGAAGCTCCTTTGCTGGCGAACCACACGGACAACCTCCACCTCCTCTACGCGCGTCGTTCTTCTTCTCCTTCTTCTCCCTCACATCTCCGTCCTTCCTCTACCACTCGCCTCTGCCCCTCTTTATCCTCTCCTCCCCCTACATCGCGTCGGTCGTCCATCGTGTCGGAAGTGACAGCGAGGCATGGGCTGCTAGCTGGTGGTGGCAAGAGTGGGGAACGAGAAGAAGAAGAAGACTGGATGGTGGCTCGTGATGGAGAGAGAGAAAAAAGAAGGAAATAAATGAAGAAAAGATAGGTGTGCAAATTGAGGCAGCTGTGCATCCTCAAATTGAACTCCACATTAGTCCTAAATCTCAAGCAGGTGCACAAAAAACCAACCACAAGCTCACACATCTAAGAAACAACAAATCATCCATTAATAAACCATTTATACAATATTACAATCAATTACATAGTTTACAATTAAAAATGGATAATCAGGCCCAGATGTCACATATATCTACTGATACATGAGAGATGGATAGATAACATGTTCTACAGTGTAAGGTACAAAGTGTGGGAGTAGCATCTATTGCATAGGTACGGCCCCGAGCAAAAGACTATGTGAGCGCTGTGCTCCTACCAATCCATAGGACAGGACACAAGGTGATGGAGTCAAATGTTGTACAAAGAAGAAGCACCCATCATTGGAGCTATAAGGAGCTATGGTGATGGCAAGGGTGGAGGTGTAGTGGGATGAACTGACAAGGCTGGAGCAAGCTACACTAGAACCTCAGGAATCGCAAGAGAGGTACACTACTAGAAAATCTTCATTTTGCGAGGACAAATTGCAAGGAAACGTCCTCGCAAAAATATAACGAGAACATATAGTGGGGAATTAACGAGAACATTATCTCGCTATAATATGGCAAGTATTTAGCAAGAATTTTTTCTCGCAAAGTCCTCACTTTTTATTTAGTGAGGACATAGCGAGTACATGTTCTCGCTATTTTCCTCGCTAAATCAGATCTAAAATACTCAAGTGCGGCTTGTTTTCCCCATTTCTTCTTACCCTACTCTCACTCTGTCCTTTTCTTACTCTCACTCGTCCACCTCCTCCGTGACACCTCCTCCTTCTCCACTATAGTGCCTCCTCTGACATGCTTCTCCTCCTCCACTGTAGCGCCTCCTCTGATGTGCTTCTCCTCCTCTGATGTGCCAACTCCACAGCACCTCCTTTACAAACATAGTCGTCGAACACTGCCTCCTCCTCTCGCCCATCATCGGGTTCTCCGAGGTGCGTTGTACTTCACGTTGGGTGTATTACCTGATCTGTTCATTCCGAAAGATGGGGTTTTTACGAAGGATTTGTCGGATTATGGTCCAAAAACTGGATTTTTATCTAGAATTTGTATGATGTAGATGTTGGGTATGGTTGGGAATTTGTTTGTTTTGAAATGGTTGTTCATCTACAAATTGCAGTGTGTTTGCCAAATATTGCATTTGTTTATCTTTGTGTCTCTGGTAGAGAATAATCAGCAATGTTGGTGGGTGTGTGCTTTTCGTGGTGCTGAGTAATGGAGGACATTTTTAATCTTGTTCTGTGAAGTCAAAAAAAATGAAGCTTGGATTACAAACATGTTCTAACTATGTGAAGGCTTGGGATGGTCCTGGTTGGAATTTTTTTCTCGACCCATATCCTACATCGACTGGCTAAATTGGCTTTTCTTGTGGATATCCTTATCCTATTATATTTTTCTCCACTAGGACTGATATGGTTTCCAATTGAGTCACAGCCTATACACATCTGACCTTTTTGTTCTTACCTCAAGAAATGAAAATATCGACTTTGGTAAGTTTGCAGATGCGTATACTGGTGCTAAAACATAAAACATTTAGTCATTTTTTCCTTAAGCTTGGTTTGGCTATTCTTTCATGGGATTGGATCATTATCAGCTTGGAGTTAGACTTGGAGTGTGCCGTTAAATCCAAACACATTAAATTATGATGTAATATAAAATGCAATGAGCCTATTCTTAGTTACTTATCATACACCACCTTCTACCAGAAAGATATGAATAGTTATGAGTGAACTGGTTATTGTAATACAGTAATTACCATAAGAACAAAGAAGAATGCTATTTTGAACAACTTATAGATGATCCTCAAAGTTTGAGCTAGTAAATGAATCTAGTTAAGCTTATATAGGAGTTTCTCTAATTCTGAGGTTTGTTTGATATTTTTATGATATAAAAAAGTAAACTGTTGTCTTCAAGTTTTGATGTATCCTTGTAACACAAATAGCATGTGGTTGTTCTCTTGTTATATTTCTAGTGCTTATTATTTTTTTAATGCTTAGAATGGAGACATTGAAGAGGCACTTGCCATGTTATTTTAGCCATGTTGTACATGTGTTCTTCCAAGGGATCTTACAAAAATCATTACTCTTCAGGTTCTATTAAAGTAAAAGAAATAGAGGTTTTGTATAGCTCTGAATTTTATACCATAAAAATCAGAATATGTTATTACAAAAGGACAAAACATGAGA
>JAMKQA010090437.1:0-11009 GCA_024699735.1 Posidonia australis
AAAAGGATAAGGAAAGGAGTCGCCACCTAGTCTTTTAATGGAAAGACGAGGAAAACCAAAACAAACACAAGAAAATCATGAAACAAAACAAAATGCAGAATGCATGTGTGATCCGTGCCTAATGGATAATGCAAGATGAATACGGGCCAGAGAAACGGTAAGGATTCCGGTTACACATGGGGAAGGGGTTAGGCACCCCCATGCGCCTGAGAAAACTCGTTCTTTCTAGGTTTCCTGCTGTTAATGGTCTACTAAATGTATGCCTGCTTATTTTATATGCTCATGAATGAAGATGACTAAAAACATGCCAAATCAAAGCAAAGAAAAGGAATCAAGGGAAAAAGTTAATCCAAGGGTCAAATGTAGGCATTGTTAATGCCGCTTTACTGTATGCCCTTGGGCGATGAGGAAAATCATGAAAATCGAGAAATTCTCGGAAAGCATCATGCAAAACAGTGAAAATTGGGATAAATCTGAGAAAATCAAAAAGGAGAAAAGTAATCCTCATTTCGGGACCATGTCGGCTTTGTAAGCCTTTTAATGTACACCCTCGGGCGATGGAAAACCAAAACAAGTGAAAACCATGAAAAACTAAGGAAAACATATATAAAATCGAGAAGAAATGATGGGAAAATCTGTGCAAAAAGATGTGAAAAGTCATGCAAAATGCATGTGTGAATGCAAATATGAGAAGTCTAGGGGGTTTTGTGCAAAATGCCCAAATTCTAAGGAAAATTAATGTTCAGAAGCCCAAATCATCGAAAATACATAGGAAAACACATTCTATGCAATTTTGAAGAAATCTAGGGCCAAATGTGCATTCCTAGTCAGAATGAAGTTCTCTAGGGCTTTGAATGCAATTTTACCACTAAAGCATGCATTTAAAACAATTCAGCATAAAATCAGGGTAAAAATGCAAGAAAAATGTCTTAGAAATGATCCAGGAAGTTTTAGGGGCAAAATTGTCATTTTACCCTTGAAAATAGGCAATCAGAGTAATATCAATGAAGTACAGGGGCTAAACTGCAAATTGCATAGTAGAAAAAAGCATCCAGAAGAATTTTAGTAAAGTCCAAGGGTTAAAATGCAATTTACCTTGAGAAAACATGCTTTAGAAAAGTTTTCAAAAAAAGTCCAAGGGTTTAAATGCAAATAAACAGAAGAAACGTGCATTCTGGAAAATTTCTGCAAATCCAAGGGTCTAAATGCCAATTAACCAGCAAGAACATGCATCCAAAAAAGTTTTAGAGAATCATGTGGGCTGAAGTGCAATTTAACCAACAAAAATAAGTTTCCAGTGAGTTTCAGAAGAATGCAGGGGCTTACATGCAAATAAACCATCAAAAAAGAGCATTCAGAAACATTTTGAGAAGTGTAAGGGCTGATATGCAATTTCTATAGAAAAAATGAACTGCCAGAAAGGTTCTAAGGAAATCTAGGGTATTCTATGCAATTTGTCTGAAACAAAATACATTCAAAAAACTCTAGAAGGCTTTTATTAAAGTTTTAAACTCAGAAAACATTATTTTAAATGTTCAGGGTAAAACATGTAATATTTTCATTTAAAACTTTATTCGAAATATTTAAGAAAAATGATGAAAGGACCTAAAAGTAATTCCAAAAGGACTAAAATGTAAAACGAATTAAAAGTTTTGAATTCTGTTAAAATAAATGTTTATGTTTTTATTTAATTAAAAAAGAAGATGACGGCGCCGATGACAGAGCTCTGCCGTCGGCGACCGTTGGGGACGCTCATCCAGAGCATCCCAAAGCCCGATCTAAGATCGGAGGCCACAAAAAGCTAGAGAGAATGAAAAGAAGAAGATCTAGAGGCTCCAATCGGGGATCCATCGGTGGGAACAACCTCCCCACCTGCTCTGCGGATCCATCGGTCCGATCTAAGATGACGGAGTGGTGAAGTGAGGGACTGAGAAGCATCGGGGAGGCCAGAGGAGAAGGAGAGAGGACTCGGAGATCCATGAGGCTCTCTGGATTGCCCCCCCCCCCCACCACCTCTGTCGCTGGAGTGTGGCGACGGCGGGGCATGACGGAGTTCCACTAGCCAAGGGATCACTCTAGATCCCTTGGAAGCACTCCAAGAAGAGGAGGAGAGGCTAAAGGATTAAAATTCAAACTACTAGGAGGGGATCTGTGTGTACCTGGCAATAGTCACCTAGCTGGAACTCTGGAAGCGATGGCCTCACACTCTGGAATTCTCTAGAGCTCTCCTCCTCCCTCTCTTGCGTGGTGAAAAGGATCCCTGAACCAATGCCTTCCTCCTCCTTATATAGGCAACGAAACCCAACAATCCAAAACGACAACCGTAACAAACTGCAACAGAAACCCAACATAAGGCACAACTGCAAAGAGTAGCTCAATCATAGAATGTCAAGAAAAAGGATTAAAAATGGATACAACGTGCTATTAAAGCTACATGAAAGTCTATGCTAGTGCTTTAGGCTTTCATCGAACGCGTTACAGTGATAGTTGTTGAGAGAGAGCAAGAGGAAACTTTGGAATGAAAGCCGACTGGTTGGTGTAGTTGCCCCCTTAGTTGGCCATGGGGCCTTGGTTCAATCTTGTCGATTCCACCGCTGAACCAGGAAAGTGTTCTTCAAACAAAACTCTCAGTGCACTTTGAAGCGTGGTCTTATTTTTTGTCCTTTACAAAAGACGAAAGCCTCTTGTCCCTCCTCTACCGTCCGCCTCCGGCGCTTCTTTTCTTTTTGGCTTGGTAGAGTTGAGTTGGGCAAAGGGGGAAATGTAGGGGAAGTCCACGTAGCAAACTGAGGCCCTGCGTGCGTCGTACCTCCTATGAATAATAAATAGGTACACCCACCCCTGGCAGAGTTAGAGAGTCGTGTAATAGGTCACCATTTTCCACGATTCGGGGGGCAATTGAGTAAGTCGCTAGGTGCCCAACTACATCATGACCCTGATCCCATTTTTGGGCCAATTCCCCCTTCATACTACCCAAAAATCAGATTCTTGCCAAATCCAAGTTTGCTATGTAGACACCCCATACGCTTGCATTTGGACCCTAAACCTAAACCCTAGCCCAAAACCATAGACCTAGCCCAAAACTCTAGACTGAGATTAAACCCTTCTCCAAAACCCTATGCTCAACAAACCCTAACTAAAACCCTAGACCTAGCCAATGTCCTAGTCCAAAACCCTAGGCTTGGCAAACCCTAGTCTAAAACCTTAGACCTAACCCTAAATCCAAAGCCCTAAGCTAGCCTAAACCCTAATCTAAAACCCTAGACCTAGTCAAAACCATAGTCCAAAACCCTAGACTTAGCAAACGCTAATCCAAAATCCTACTAGCCTGTAAGAACCTCTAACAGCCCTAACCACTTCCCACTCTACGATAACAACCTCTAACAACCCTAACCACTTCCCACTCCACCATAACAACCCTAACCACTACTCAGTTCACCATAACAACCCTAACCACTTCCTACTCCACCATAACAACCTCTAACCACTCATAACAACCCTTAACAAACTATTTAGCCATTGCAATCCTATAAATGCCCCCTATTTGTAAGAGAGAAAAAAGGGGGAGATAAAGGAGAGGAAAAACTTGATAAATTTGAGAGGAGAGAAGTCAAGGAGATTTCTTTTAACCAAAGCAACCAAGGAGTCTCAGATCAAAGAGGAAGTTTAGAGAGGAGAAAAATAAGGGTTCAAGCTAACTCTAGCGAACTCTGACGAACTCCTGCGAGCTCCAGTGACCTCCTTCTCTGCCAGCTCAGGTAGGCCTCAATCCCAGCTCAATTTCTTTCAATTGTAGTTCCTTAGGATCTCCACAACCTTCCTCAATCGATTCCAGTATGGCTAGGTGGTTTCCATGGCCAGAATCAGGTAGTTTTTGGGTTGCCGTATCTGATTCTTCGACAACAGTGGTGGGGGCACGAATCCTGTGAGTGATTTGTGCCCTAGTGTGCTCAATTTGATTAGGCCTGGTCCCTTCTTGCTTCTCCTCCACCCCAGAAGCCTATCCTTTGCTCTGGATGCTGTTTGAGGAAGATCACCGGATGCAGTCCTATCGTAGTCGAAGAAGACGACCCATGGAAGGGGTCGACCGTGCATCTCCCGCATTAAGGCTCTACACAGAGCATCAAAAAATCTTCCTCACCTTTCCCTCAAGCCTCCAAAAGCATTAGTGCCCCAATTCGAGCATCAATCATCCTCCGCAATCGCCATCGCCAGAGATGACACAAAATGTGATCGGGAGTGGAGCTCACACAACCATTCTTTCTTCCAAAATGTGGGAAATGCTCCTCCAAATGACGTTGACCCATCAGAAGCTCTGAGACACTACGTCATTGCCACTAGAAGCTCCTTCTTCTCCAAGCCCGACGTCGGTGTTGTGGTGACGATGAGGGACGTCGGAGTAAAAATAAATAAAAAGTATCTTTTTAAAGAAACTCTGTATCTTTTCTTTTCTTGCAACTAGGTCCTTATTTCTTGCAATTATGCCCCTACATGAGATTTTTAATCATTTTAATAATGATTTGTTTCGGAAAATTGTAGTGTGACCCTTGCAAATTTCTTTTAATAGTTTACAGGCATAAAATTTTGACATAAAACCCTTCGATTTAGTTTTCACTCATTTTAAGTCTATAATTTGCACAAAAAACCCTAAACTTCATTAAAATTGTTCTGAATGCTTGATTTTCTGGTACAATTGCAAATTAAACCCTAGAGATTCAAATTTTTACTCAAATGTGTTAAGAATTTCATTTTAAACCCTAAATTTCTTTGAATTTACACTAAATGCATTGTTTTTATTGGCATATTTGCAAATCAGTAGCTAAAGATTCATGTTTTCAACCATGAGTCCATTATTTTGCACTTTTAACCCTGAATTTCTTAAAAATTGCATTAAACACATGTTTTACTGTTAAAATTACATATTTACCCCTAGGAGTCCTAATTTTACCAATGATGCACTGTTTGCACATTTAACCCCCTTACTTTTTAAAAATTGCATAAACTGTGTTTTCTTAAACATCTTAGCTTATCTGGCTTTGGAATCTCAGTCTTAATTCTGGAGATGTGATTTTTGCATAGAGGCCGCTAGAAATTTACTTACTTCACACATGCTTTCTTTTTGTGCATTTTGCTACCCCTTATCATGCATGTATCCTCATGCCTTCTTCCTTGTATCATGCACACATTTCCAACTTATTTTAGACTTGGTTTTCACATTATTTTCTAGATTTCTTCTGATTTTCACGATTATGGTTTTATTTGGATTTTCATCGCTTGAGGGCATACATTAACAGGCTTGACAATGCCGACATTGACCCGAATGAGGATTATTTTCTCCTATTTAATTTTCTTAGATTTCATCAATTTTCAACCGATTTACGTGACACTTTCCATGTATTCCCAATTTTCACGAATTTTCTCATCGCTCAAGGGCGTACAGTAAAATGGCATTTTCAATGTCTACATTGTCCCTTGGATTACTTTCCATATTATTTCTATACTTCTCTTTGATTTGGCATGTTTTCACATTCATCGTAGGCATGTGCATTCAGAGTAGACAAGCGTACACACAATAGACCATTAGTAAGCAGGAAACCTAGAAAAACTAATTTCTTCAGGCACATGGGGGTGCCTAACGCCTTCCCTATGCGTAACAATAATCCTTATCCTTTCTCTGGCCTGCATTTATTTGTGCACAACATCCATTAGGCACGGAGCATACATATGTTTTCCTCACATTGATTTCTTTATGTTTCTTTTCTTTTGTGTTTGGTTTTCCTCGTCTCTCCATTAAAAGACTAGGTGGCGACTCCTTTTTCTTATCCTTTTCTTATTCTTCCTTGGTGTTTCTGAGTCTAGTCGCCTTTGGATTCACTATCATCACCATGACCATATCGGGACTCTTCGTGTGTTCCCATGCACCTTAGAAAGTCGTGCAGGGTTCCACCAGCGTGGCCAGTTCCTATGACCATCCCAGTGAAACCTTGCACGACACTCCAAGGTGCATGGAAACACACAAGGAGTCCCAATATAGTCACGGCGAAGATGATGAATCCGAGGAAGGAGACTAGTCTCGGAAACACAAAGTAAGGGTAAGAAAAGGATAAGGAAAAGGAGTCGCCACCTAGTCTTTTAATGGAAAGACGAGGAAAACCAAACACACAAAAAAAAACCTAAAGAAATCAATGTGAAGAAAACACATGTATGCTCTATGCCTAATGGATGTTGTGCACAAATCAATGTGAGCTAGAGAAAGGGTAAGGAGTATTGTTACGCATGGGGAAGGTGTTAGGAACCCCCATGCGTCGAAAGAAATCGACCTTTCTAGGTTTCCTGCTTACTAATGGTTTGTTGTATGCATGCTAATCTACTCTGAATGCACATGCTTAAGATGAATGCAAAAAGATGCCAAATCAAAGAGAAGAAGAGAAATAATAAAGAAAATAATATGGGGGACAATGTAGGCATTGAAAATGCCACTATACTATACGCCCTTGGGCGATGAGGAAAATCATGAAAATCGAGAATACTCGAAAAGCGTGGCACAAACAAGTTGAAACTTGAAAAAATCTGAGAAAATCAAATGGGAGAAAATAATCATCATTTGGGTCAATGTCGGCATTGTTAAGCCTGTTAATGTACGCCCTCGGGCGATGGAAATCCAAATCAAATCAAAATCGTGAAAATTGGATGAAATCCAGGATATAATGTGAAAACCAAGTCCAAAAAAAGTTGAAAATGTGTTCATGATGCAAGGAAGAAGGCATGAGGTTACATGCATGAAAAAGGGTAGCAAAATGTACAAAAAGATAGCATGTGTGAAATATGTAAATTTTCAAGAGCCTCTGTGCAAAAATCACATATCCTGAATAGAGACTGAGATTCCAGCGCCAAATCAACTAAAATGTTTAGGAAAACACATTTTATGCAATTTTAAAGAAGTAGGGGGTTAAATGTGCAAAACAATGCATTTTTGGTAAAATCAAGATTCCTAGGGTCCAATCTGCAATTTTTCTAGGAAAACATGTGCTCAGTGTAATTTTAAAGAAATTCAGGGTCAATAGTGCAAAATAGTGGACTCATGGTTGAAAATATGAAGTTTTAGGGATTGATTTACAAATATGCCTTCAAAATGTACATTTAGTGTAAAATCAGTGAAGTTCAGGGTTTTAAATGCAATTCTGAGTACATTTGAGTAAATATTTGACTTTTTAGGGTTTAATTTGCAATTGTACTAGAAAATAATGCATTCAGAACAATTTTAATGAAGTTCAGGGTTTTTATGCAAATTATGGACTTAAAATGAATGAAAACTAAATCAAAGGATTTTATGTCAAAATTTAATGCCTGTGAACCATTAAAAGAAATTTGCAAGGGTCACATTGCAATTTTCCAAAAAAAATCATTATCAAAATGATGAGAAAACAATTGTTGGGGCTTAAATGCAAAATAAATGGACCTGGCTGTAAGAAAAGGGAAAAAAAACAGAGTTTTTTTTAAAGAAGCCTTTCTTTATTTATTTTTTAAGAAAACATGACGGCCACCGGCGACCGAACCTCGCTGTTGACGGCCATTTGGGATGCCATTTACAGCCTCCCTGATGCCTGATCTGGCATCCAAACATGCTGGGAGCAAGGAAAGAAAAGGGACACATCCAGCGGCTCTGATGAGGCATTGGACAGTCGAAGGTCGCTTCCCATCTCCCTCACCGTCGCCACAACTCTATCGTCAGGCTTGGAGAAGAAGGAGCTACTAGACGCAGCGGTGCGCGTTTTGGAGCTTCTAGTGGGTCGACGACATGCAAAGGAGCATTCCCCACCTTTTGGAAGAAAGACTGGCTACGTGAGCTCCTCTCTCGATCGGGCTCTATGTCGTCTCCAGTGATGGCATCTGCAGAGGAGGATCGAGGCTCAAATCAGGGCACTAATGCTTCCAGTGGCTTGAGGGAAAGGTGAGGAAGATTTTCCGATGCTCTGAGTGGATCCTTGGTACGGGAGATGCACGGTTAACTCCCTCCAGGGGTCGTCTTCTCCGGTGATAGTGGGACTACATCTAGTGATCTACATCACTACCAGCTCAGGTAGGTCTCAATCCAAGCTCAATTTCTTTCAATTCTAGTTCCTTGGGACCTCCACAACCTTCCTCAATCGATTCCAATAAGGCAAGGTGGTTTAATTGGCCAGAATCAGGCAGTTTTTGGGTCGTCGGAGCTGATTCTCCAACAGGAGAGGTGGTGGCATGAATCTAGTGAGTGATTCGTGCCCTAGTGTGCTCAATTTGATTAGGCCTGGTCCCTTCTGGCTTCCCCTCCACCCTGGAAGCCTCTCCCTCGCTCTGGATGTCACTGGAGGAAGATCGCTGGATGTAGTCCCACCGTTGCTGGAGAAGACGACCCTTGGAAGGGGTCAACTCTCCTACATTGAGGCCCGCTCACAGCATCGGAAAATCTTCCCCATCTTTCCCTCAAGCCTTCGAAAGCATCAGTGCCTCGATTCGAGCCTCGATCTTCCTCTACAATCACCAACGTCGAAGACGACACAAAGCACGATCGGGAGAGGAGCTCACGCAGCCATTCTTTCATCCAGAAGGTGGCAAACGCTCGTCCGCATGCTATCAACCCACCAAAAGCTTCGAAACATGGCATCGCTGCCTCCAGTAGCTCCTTCTTCTCTGGGCACAACGCTGAAGTCGTGGCGAGGGCGAGGGAGGCAGGAAGCAACCTCCGACTGTCTAGTGCCTCATCGGAGCAACTCGATGTGTCCCCTTTTCCCTCCTTCTTCTTCCCAACATGTTTGGATGCCAGATCAGTCATCTGGGAGGACGTAAACAGCGTCCCAGATGTCGTCGACAATGAGGTTCCGTCATCGACAGCCGTCATGTTTTTTTAAAAAAAAAGTTTCTTTTTAAAAGAACTCTATTTCTTTTCTTTTCTTGCAACTAGGTTCTTATTTCTTGCATTTAAGCCCCAGCATGAGATTTTTAATCATTTTAATAATGATTTGTTTTGGAAAAATGCAATGTGGCCCTTGTAAATTTCTTTTAATAGTTCACAGGCATTAAATTTTGACATAAAACTCTCTGATTTAGTTTTCATTCATTTTAAGTCCATAATTTGCATAAAAGATCCTGAACTTCAATAAAATTGTTCTGAATGCATGTTTTTCTGGTACAATTACAAATTAAACCCTAGAGATTCAAATTTTTACTCAAATGTGTTCAGAATTTCATTTTAAAACCTGAACTTCACTGAATTTACACTGAATGCATTGTTTTTATTAGCATATTTGTAAATTAGTCCTTGAAGATTCATGTTTTCAACCATGAGTCCACTATTTTGCACTTTTAACCCTGAATTTCTTCAAAATTGCATTGAACACATGTTTTGCTGATAAAATTACAGATTTGCCATTAGGAGTCTTAATTTTACCAAAGATGCACTGTTTTGCACATTTAACCCCCTTACTTTCTTAAATTTGCATAAAATGTGTTTTCCTAAAATCTTAGCTGAATTGGCCCTGGAATCTCAATCTTTATTCTAGACATGTGATTTTTGCACAAAGGCCCCTAGAAATTTACATACTTCACACATGCTTTCTTTTTGTACATTTTGCTACCCTTTTAAATGCATATATCCGCATGCCTTCTTCCTTATATCATGCACACATTTCCAACTTATATCAGACTTGGTTTTCACATTATTTTCCGGATTTCTTCTGATTTTCATGATTTTGGTTTGATTTAGATTTTCATCGCCCGAGGGCGTACATTAACAAGCTTGACAATGCCGGCATTGACCCGATTGAGGATTATTTTATCCCATTTGATT
This sequence comes from Posidonia australis, assembly GCA_024699735.1. Taxonomy (NCBI): domain Eukaryota; kingdom Viridiplantae; phylum Streptophyta; class Magnoliopsida; order Alismatales; family Posidoniaceae; genus Posidonia; species Posidonia australis. Next base: position 9,827 of record JAMKQA010090437.1, read on the forward strand.
TTCTCGGATTTCTACATGTTTCCGCTAATTTGCGTGACACTTTCCGAGTATTCCTGATTTTCATGATTTTTCTCATCGCCCAATGGCATACAGTAAAATGGCATTTTCATTGCCTACATTGTCCCTTGGATTATTTTCCTAATTATTTCTTTTCTTCTCTTTGATTTGGCATGTTTTCACATTCATCTTATTCTTGTGCATTTAGAGTAGACAAGCATACACACAACAGACCATTAGTAAGCAGGAAAGCTAGAAAGATCGATTTCTTTAGGTACTTGGGGGTGCTTAACACCTTCTCTATGTGTAACAAGAATCCTTACCTTTTCTCTAGCCTGCATTGATTTGTGCACAACATCCACTAGGCACGGAGCATACATGTGTTTTCTTCGCATTGATTTCTTTAGGTTTTTTACCTTTGTGATTGGTTTTCCTCGTCTCACTATTAAAAGACTAGGTGGTGACTCCGTTTCCTTTTCTTATCCCTCCTTGGTGTTTCTAACTCTAGTCTCCTTCTTTGGATTCGCCATCTTCGTCGTGACCGTATCGGGACTCTTCCTGTGCTCCCATGCACCTTGGAGAGTCGTGCAGTGTTCCACGGGCATGGTCACAGGAATTGGCAACTCCAGTGGGGATAACTAGATTTTGGCTTTCATTTTGGTTTTCTTGCTTGTCTTTGGTCTATATACTTTGTGTTTGTTTGCTTGCTCTGTTTGTTTGTACATAGTTGACTGTACAGTATTGCAATGCCACCACACATGCACCTAACCTAATTCATGCCTTTTGTTATGATGCTTGCTTTTCTTCACTTACCGGTGAGCACTACACCAGCACATGCCATGCTCATGCCTTTTGCTTGTTGGTTGTTTGTTTGGATGCCATGATTGTGTGTTTTTGTCTCCATGTTGTATTTGCCATTATTAGGAGAGAAGAGACATGTTTACCTCCCTTCTTCGTTAAAATAAAACACACAAACTTAGACTAATAAATAATAAGGCATAACTAGAGACAAATGCTCAAAAATCCCATTGGTTTTATAAAACGTAAGTGTTGTGCCGAGTGGTGAAGGAGAAATCAGAATACCATCCCCTAAAGCAAGCATCCAATCCTCCACAGATGAACCTCACATGAAACCCTAGATCTGGAGAGAAGAGGGAGGAGTTCTCTCTATTCAATTGGAGTCTAA
>JAMKQA010090441.1:0-13585 GCA_024699735.1 Posidonia australis
GATGGATGCCCACATCCCAAGCATCCAAACTCTCCCCCACAGATGAACCTCACATGAAACCCTAGATATGGAGAGAAGAGGGAGGAGTTCTCTCTATACAATTGGAGACAAAATAGGGTTACATAATGACCAAAGAGGTTACATAATCTGTGCCTTAGCCTTCTTAAATAATAGGACACCTAAATGGTCTAATGACCAAACTAACCCTGAAACAAAGACATAATTCAAGATATATTTACAACATATGAAGTGTTGTATAGTAGACCGTGTTGAACACCCACTTATTGGAGCGAAGTAGGTAAACCTCAGCTTGTGAATCCAAAGATTGTGTAGTAGTATGAAGACAAAATGGACCTGATCCAAAAGAGATTGGTAGTTGCATAAAGTAGATAGAAGAGCTATGCTGACAGGAGGTAGAGACCTTTGGAATTCGAAGTAGGAGATTTCATTTTTTTAAAGGTATTACCAACCAAAGGAGTAGCGAAATTTGAAAATGAAGGAAGTTGAGTCTTTGTTACATTAAACCCTACCAGTTTTCCAAAAGGATTGGTGAAGTAGCATATAAGTTGGATTTGCCTCTAGAACTCTTAAGTGTACATGGCATTTTCCATGTGTTTATGTTGAGAAAGTGCTTGACAGACGTGTCCTAGGTGATATCAGTGCAGCTAGAGGAGCTACGAGAGAAGTTGTCTTTGGTGGAAGATGTCGTTCAGATACTGGATTGAAAGGAGCAAGTCCTCAAAAATAAAGTAATTCCTCTTGTACTAGTTCAATGATAGTGCCATGGCACAGAGGAGGTTACCTAGGAACGTGAGGTAGATATTCAGTCGTAGTACTCCCACTTATTTTACTAGAAGTAAATTTTGGATATGAAATTCTTTTAAGGGGTAGGATGTAATATCTATAAACTAATAAAGGACAACCACGGGTTTGGCTCGTGGACGACCCTTGTTGATTTGTACCGCAGATTAGGCTCGTGTTTGGATGTCACGTTTTGGGCAGACCAGTCATCCAAAAGTAATGTAAATCAAGTACCAAGGTTGAAGATCATTTATAATTTGGATAATTTGGTTATATGGTCGTACATGAAGGATGATTTGTGTTTATTTTCTACTATTGTGGTTTCATTCTTCTCTGGTTTCCCTGTACTGTGTGGTATTTGGGCACCTTGTGACACATGCGTGTGTGGGCCTGGAACGAAGGAAAATGGCAGAAAAGTATAGTATTGCACAATAGAATGTCGCCCACCACTGTGTTCTCCATACCCTACCTACGTCAATTCCTGCCATGCCTTGCACTACTGTTCAGCTAAGATTTTTGACGTCTATTGGTAGCAGACGGCGATAAAGAACAGTGAAAATAAAAAGGAGAGGAGAGGAAGAGGGTTGGCAATGGAAATCATAGAGAGAAGAGAAAGAAACCAGAGGAGAAGGAGAGCTAGAGAGGTCTGAGAGGAGGAGGAAGCTATCAGAGAAGAAGAAGGATTGTTGACGACGTTTGGGTACACGCCCCACCCCTTTGTCTTCATTATATTGAATCAAATTCATGGAATATTAGTAGATGAGGTTGTTTTCTTGATGAATAGAAGTAATCTTCGAATTTTGAAAGATTTATTGATGAATTTCATGTGATTTTTGAAGGTCTTGCTACAATGGTTTTATAGTAACCTTCTTGAGCTTTATGATTTTGTATCTCGAGTGATACTTGATTGTTTTCAATGATTTTTATCCTAAGTAGTAGAAGATTTAAAGCTCTTCAATTTCATGTATTTGGTGTGGTTTTTAGAGTGCTAGTGATGGGTCTGCCTGAGGCTCCCACCTCAGGTGACTTCCAACGATGTGTTTTAGGGTTTCTAAATGGTCTGTAAAAACCCAACGTGTGGGTTAGTACCACTGTTTTGACAGACTTTGATTTTAGTAAGATAAATCCTTATGTTTAATTGTGGTATTTATTCCTGATAATGGTTCCTGTGATGAAAAAGGTTTTGGAAAATAATTTTGAAAGAAATGCATAAGTTTTAAAATGTTTTTCATGGTTTCTAAGCTGGGATCTAAGGATAGAGCCTCGTGACCGTTGTGGTGGTACTACAGGACCCAGGCATGGAGGACCCAGATTATCATTAGTGTCGTTGCTGGTTGGGTTTGGGATTTGAGTTCTCAGATACTTAGGCACCAAGAGGCGTTAGAGGATACACCCTGTGTGTGTGAAATATGATGTGATATAGTGAGGCTATAGTCAGAGCAGTTGAACTCTTGCATAGGGTGGTTCACGGTGACAGTACAGTTGTGAGAAGCTGGAGTTTTCATAAGCTGCTTGTGGCTAGTTGGTCACCTATAGCCAGGGTGACATGACGGGTTTTGCTTGTGTTGTGTGTGGTTTTTCCTGAGACAGCTTTAGACAAAGATTTGGTTTGTGAATGCATGAAATAGTTTGCAAAGTGCATGCGATTTCACAGAAAATGATTATGATTTGCAAAGGCATGTTTTACAAATGGGTTTCTGGAAAATCATGATTAAGTTTTACAAGATTTGGGATTTCTTTTGAATTGGTTTTGATGATCGTGATTTGTGAGTTTTCTTGTGGATTTTTATTGTGATTTCATGGTGGACACGTATTAGATGCCGTTGATGTTACTCACGCGTTTTTATTCTATGTTTTGTCTCTAGGTGTAGATTAGTCCAGTCTTGGAACATATTGCTTGGAACCACTTAGTAGTTCATTAAGTTTTATTTCTATAATTAATTTTATTTTTTTCATAATTAGTTATTTAATTAATTATCTAGATAGTATTGATACTAATTTGTGATGCATTGGAATATTACATAGGCACCTTCGACTTTCAACCCAAGAGATATGAGGTGAACGACCAGGACATGTAGGAGCACTTTGCCCAAATGAAGGACTGGCTCCAATATATCCAAAAGGGGAAGACTAGGTTTACTAGTGTGTTCACAAGGGGCAAGCACTCTCATTCATTGAGTTGGGGGGCCAATCCCAAAGGGAATCAAGATGCCCTAGGTAGGCCCATAGGATGGGTTTGAGAACCTAGTGGATCACGTGCATGCACTTTGAGACATCCTTGGCTTTCAACAAACTAGGGATGCCATCCTTTGCCGAGTATTCCTGACCATCCATGGCGGGTTACCCAGGGTTTGGTTTTCCAAACTGCCCTAGTCATCAATTGGCTTCTTCAAGTAACCCTCCCATTCTTTTCGACCCACCATGTGAGCTAGCTGTAGAAAGAGGACGAGGAAGACAGACCACATCATGAATCTAAAGCGAACAAAGGACATAACTTGAAATTATGTTCACCACTTCAATCTAGCCACTACTGAGATCCCCATGCTAGAGCGAAAGATTGTCCAAGTCACCGACTGCAATATCTCATCACCAATGAAATAGAAGTTACAAAGGCTAATGCACTAGCATGCCTATATGCGACCAAGGAGGCAGCAAAGGTCAATCCAGCTCCCTAGCCTCCAAGAGGTTCGATCGAAGTGACTACCACCTACTCGTTTATATTTTGAAATAGTTCATGTTTTCAAAAAGCAAATCAATCTAGCGTTGACTAATTTAATTACCAATTTATTTTATTAAGCACTATTTCAATATAGAGTATGGCAAAAAACGATGGGTGTTGAAAGCTTGAGTGACTGCTTGATAAAATGCCTGTACACTTGGCAAGATGGATATTCAATTAAACAAAAAGCTAAATAACCTAATATTTAATTATGAATAGCAATAATTCTTAACATAGATAATTATATAATTACAACCACTACCACGTGCCTACAGTAATCATGTCCTCTAACGTACTGGGAAAAATATAACCAAGTTTATATGATGGTTCCGGTGGGGATCAAGGCATCTTTGATTACAGTAACAATGCCACTCTTGATGAAGTAGCCTTCTGTCTCCCTCGCTGCCTCTTGTACATTGTCACTGTTGATGATCTGCAAATAGATGTATGCAGTTGCTCGTCAATAACTTGAGCATGTAAAGCAGAGATTTTCATCACTAAAAAGCAAATCAAAACTAATACTAACCTAGTTATCGTAATTGAGGTACTTCGAGGAATACAAGTAACAAATTTTAAGCAGAAATAGTAATTCAACATATGCAATAGAAAGAAGAAAAACTGTTACCTTGACGTTCTCTCCAATCCGTGCGTTCTTGTCGATGATTGCCCTTTTGATGTGAGAGTTCTTCCCAATTCCAATGGGGGCACTACCTTTTGCAGCCAAAAATCTTCTATCTGCTTCTGTCTGTTAAGAATGCATTGATGAAGCACGTTAACACTGACAATCAAATAATGCACGCACAATAAAACTTAAGTAAGAAATGTACCATATGCACGCTACAATTATACAAAATGCTGAATTCAAGCATAAGACTAAGAGAGAGTTTACTGGACATACCTCATAATAATCTGCTCCCATTAACAACGTGTCCTCTAGGAAAGCTCCCTCTGAAATGCAGGAGCGAAGTCCTACGACAGAGTGGTAAATCTTGCATGTCTGTGTTGGCAACAAAACATATATTGTTAATACAAATGCAAATTGACAACCTGCTTTTCTGGCTTTGGCAGTAGCAACATAAGAAGGGCAAGTTCATGTAAATGGAACAAAGAATACAGGAAAAAAAAACTCATTCTGGGATAGCCCAGAAAATAAAATTCATTTCCACATCATAAGAAAAATTTAAAAAATGTAGATTTGCGACAAGTTTGTTTGCCATTGGTATCAATGCAACCTTCTTTATGTAAGGGTCATACTAAAGCATATAATACACAATGAATATGACTAAATATTGAAATAAAAAGAATGCAAGGAAAAAATGTTTGCTTCATGACAGCTGGTCCGTAAGTATCAAGTATAGACATCAATCAATTGAAAGGATTAATTCAACAAAACACAATTCAACTCCTTTCCAATATTAACACAAACAAAACTCTAGAATTTAGAAATATCTCTAATTCATGCCCCATGTTCATAGATATAAGCCTCATGTAGAAACAAATGGAGAGGAAGGCTTCATGTTGCCAACTCCACCGTGGATAAAGGCGTAGAAATGAAATATCTCTAATTCATGTTTATTTTCTTATTCATGCCCCAACACTTACGTATCTCATCCCAAATTTATACAAAAAATTGAAGCTAATAAAAGATATTCCTGTCAGCAGCTATTTCAGAGTTCAATATGGGGGCATCCTGCAATCCTACTATTTTACATAAATGCATCATCACCAACAATACCCTTAGTGGCAAAATATGAAATATTCAAATATGAAGAAGCAGCACTATGACACTTATATGGCCCAACTGTTGCAGGTCTAATGTTTGATTATTTTCTGACTTCCTTCTGTATCTTAATGTAGATTTTTGTACTTTGCATCATTTTGATGATGCTTATTTGTTTTAATAAGAATCAGCATATACTTTTCTCAAAAAATAAAAAACCGTTGCAGGTCTAATTAAAAGACAACAATGACAAAATAAAAAGAAGTCATTGCATATGAACAAGTATACTTTCATGCATCATAATAGGCTTAGGTACTCAATATTTTAGAGAAACCAACCTTAATGACACATCCTTCACCAATAACGCTATCTTCAATATCTGCATCCAGCATCTTGGAAGGTGGCAGATACCGAGGTTGGGTGTAGATTGGTGAAGATCGGTCATAAAAGCTACAGAAAATAACACAATAATTGAAGTTAAAGCAGCAGAAAAGTATTCTTTTTATATGAAAAATATGTAGTAAGAAATATTTTTTTGAAGGAACTGGAAGAAAGAAACTACTAGAAATTTATAGTATCCCAAGAAATCTACCTAAAATCTGGTATTGGCTTCTTGGTAATTCCAAGATTTGCATTGTAGAATGCTTCGATTGTACCAATGTCTTCCCAGTAACCATCAAATAGGTATGCTTGCACCTATAAGTGAAAGGTAATTTTCCAGAATACATTAGTTTAATTGTCGAAGACAAGTACATTGCAGCTTTTTATCAATAAGCATGTGAAAAACAAAACCTTAGTGGCCTTTGCTTTCATTCCATAAGAATATTATACAAAAAATAATAATGGGGCAAAAAATGCAATAACATGTTTAGCAATCTACAGATATTAAGTTCTTGGACAAGTTCTATTTTTCTTGCTTCGAGTATATCTATTCAATCAGAAAAGTGTTGAGGCATTAGAACATAACAATAGAATGATAAAATGTCTCTGATAACTATTTCCTGCCAGCAGCAAAAATTGATGTACCTTCATTCCAATAGAAGTCGCACCAGGAATAACTTCACTTCCAAAATCATTGGCTCCAGGAAACGTTTCATGAAGTAACTGCAACATAACATCTTTGCTAATCACATAGATACCCATACTTGCAATATATGGCATTTTCTGTGCTCTTTCATCATCAAGGCCTAGGATAGTTGTATCAACCTTCATACAGTAACAAAAACATTGAAAAATCAATATTGCTAAATGAAATATAAAGTTGGTGCATGCATAAAATTTTCCCTACATGGGGAACATGCATGACAAGATACCACGCTAACTGTTAAGAGAAAACACCTTCATTGCTTTCAGCTGCTCGCCTTTTGGCTTCTCTGAAAATTCGATTATGTGACCCTCCTCATCAATCTTCATCAGGCCAAAGGCAGTGGCACGTTCTTCGTCCATCGGGAGTGCAGCAACAGTAATATCTGCATCAGTTTCTCTATGTGCCTGAATAAATCTCTCATAGTCCATACGGTACAAGTGATCTCCGGCCAGAATCAAGAACTCCATAACATTATGCTCTTCAAATAGCCAGAGGTACTGCCTTACAGCATCAGCAGTTCCCTAAGAATGAGGACCATAAACTTTAGTCAGAGAAGATGAGCTATGAACAAAGAATGAAGTTTGTTCAAGTCTTGCTTTTATTCTAACAAACTATAAGAGAATAGTCCAGTGAGAAGAAAACCCATATAATACCCTTGGCTCTCAGAAATGGAGATCAATGTCAATAATTATAAAATCATTTGAGGAATTGATAATTTTAACAAGCACCAACTGAAATCCTGATTTTCATTGCACATGGTCTAAAATTACACACATGTGAAAGTATAAGAAACACCCTTTCTTGAAAAACCCTGATAGTGAATGAAATAATTATATTATTTCTACTGGCAGTACCACTTATCTGGACCAATGTTGGTTCTTATGGATTTTCCATGCGTAGAGGACTCCTACAAAACTAAACAATCGGTTACCTTTCAGAAAGAAGGTATATTCTTATATAATTGCTGATCTACATTAATGTTTTAGCAGTCTTAAACTACATTACACTGTAAGAAAGAAGAAAGAAAATGTTGAAAAATTGACAAATTAATCTCAGCATCAAGATTTGAAAGCATATTAGCAGAAATGCAGAATAATAGGATGATTTTTCCTATGAGAAAATAATCAGGATGAAACATCGATGACCCAAAATATATTCCTTTTAAAGACTGGCCATGGAGTAATCTTCAAACATCAAGCATTACATTGGAAAACCCAAAAGCAAGATACTGTGAAGTTATTAAACTATTTATTTAGATGCCAATCAGAGGTATAAAGAAAAAAAACCTGAAACCAGTTTGGATTCTCAGGACTCTGCTGCGCAGCAAGAACTTCAACAAATCCTTCATTCTTGTAACCACCATTAGTTCCATAAGCACGAGAAAGATGACGGTTGAGAGATGCAGAATTGAACTGTGTGAGAACATAGATCTTGGCTATGTTGCTGTTCAAGCAATTGCTGACTGGGATGTCAATCAATCTATAATTGGCACCTAAAGGAACTGCAGGCTTGGCTCTCTTCTTCGTGAGAGGGTACAAGCGAGTCCCTGCTCCACCTCCAAGTATAATTCCTAGAACACTCTGTAGAAAGAAAATAAATAAGACATAAAATTTGTTACTTTTGAAATCTGCATCCCTCAACCAATAAAATGAATCTGAGTTGAAGTAAAAGAGAATAATAAAGTCAAAAAATTTCCTGTTCAATTGCAATACACTGCTACAGCACAGCAATCTCACCATGCAGGGAAAAAGACAGCATACATAATCCAATTCAAACAACCTTACGTGCCCCACGAAACACACAATGACATCAATCACACTGTGCATGACTAGAAAGCAAGAAATACAATTTAAATTAAAAACAGAGCATAACAAGAAAGCAAGAAATTCAATTTGAACTAAAATAAACATTTAGCAAGAAATTGATATTATAAGGAAATTCCATTTGAACGAGCAAAGAATGAAGGGATTCAGCATAGCAGCCATGTCTGTGAGGAAAATGAAATATACAGAAAAACCAGTTCTAGCACAAACAACAGATAAATCTCATTGCAGTAAAAAAAAAACTCTTGTGCCCCATTTTTCACAACCATTTCAGAGAATATAAAATATGTCAACGAAAAAGTTGACTTTTGATAACAGAAGAAAAAGGACAACCCTTTGTTCCATCTTTACAACAACAGAATCAGTAAACCATCACCAAAAGCCATATGCAACAACAAAAACAAGAATAAAATCCAAAACATTGTTCCAGCTTTCCCTGAAAAATTTAAAAAAGGAAACGCAGTTTTTAAAAAAATTGTAGAGAAAGGAATGAAAATCAGAATCAATTATCCAAAACCTCCCTCCCTAAAAACAAAAGCTGAATCTGCCAAACAAAAAAACTAAATCCTTCATATTCGATAAACAAACCATCAAACAAAACAAAAAACATCCAATCTTTTTCAAATCTCTAAACCCCACACATAACAACAAACTCCAAGAACCAGTACTCACCCTGCTGGCCTCTGGATCGAGGCAAGTCTGCGAGTTCCTCGAGTCCGAAACCGCCTTCGGCAACACTACAACCGGCGCCCTCCCATCATCAGATCCTCCTCCAACTCTCCTCCCCCTCCTCCTCAGAACCACCTTCGCCTCCCCCGCGAAATGGGAGGACGCCGCCGCCGAGAGACTCCTCCCGCGCTGCGATCTGAGGGACATCAACGGAGCAGCCTTCTTGGACTCGGAGAACGGAACCTTAGAAGGCGTCGACACCTCCATCGCTGCCATCACCATCGCAATTGGAACAACGTCTCCCTCCACCTCTCTACACCTACGTGTGTGCTCGCAGCGAAGCAGAGCAGAGGAGAGCGGGCCTAGTTTGTACACGACGAGCTCCCAAAGAGTGCCCCTCGTTTGCCCAACATTTACATGTAAGCAAATAAGAAAGGGTGGCAGCTCCAAGGGCTGGTTTGGGGAGTCTGCGGAGGTGGAATTAACGGCCTATGTTGCACAGAGCTGGGATGTCAGATCGAGGGTGAGGCCACGTGACGATCGACGAAATCAGGGAGGCGACTCAAGGGAACGACGCGTGGATGACGGACGTTCCCTTGCGCATGGCGCCCTGTTCATTCTAGCATGTGATGTGGGTCCCACTGCTTGTTTTAAAATTCTAACAAACCCCCAATAATAGGCACTGTGGCTGAGCTCTCCTGTATATTCTTTTTTTCTTTTGTAAAATGTATATTGCACTTAAATACTTGGTACGAGAAATCACCACTAAGTGATGTAATATATATGATATTCGTGTAAGTCAAATTCTCGACCTCGTACAACTATAAAGAGACTTCACTACTAAATCAAGTGGCTAAGCTCTCCTATAAAAGATACGGTAATCACTCCATCACTTAACTCGTTAACGCATTTGTTTACTAATTCCTCCAGTAGCTTCTCGAGGATGGCGAATGTCTATCCTATCCTTCGATCGCCCTATCACTCTTCAGAGCGTCTTCTCCTCGTCTACCCTATCACTTTCGACACCATCGTTGTCCATGCAGAGGCAAGCGAACGATCTGCACCTTTGTCCACGCACTGACACCTTCGTCCAAGCACCAGCAAACTCGGCCACACATCATCACGAGCGCTCTCATCCACTCACTGACAGGCTCATCCATGCATCATCATCGACATTGACACTAGTGTATGATTTCATTTCCATCTTAGTGATTAGATTCCTCCTAGATCAGGGCTTTTGTGCTAACATGCTTTCGACAGATTAATCAACATCGACACCAGCGTATGATTTCGCTTCCATATTAGGGATTAAATTCCTCCTAGATTAGGGTTTTTGTGTTAACATGCTTTCGACAGATTAGGACTATTTTATGCTATGTTCTTATAAATTGGGTCATCAATTTTCCCACCTAAAAGACTTATTGGTTCATCAATCTCATGGATTTCGTCCCATACAACATACCATGTTGAAGAAGAAATAAATGACTGATTGAAGATGGTTGAATACTTTTATTGGCTAGGACATCAGTCTTCCCATTACAACAATTTCCTCCCTATTTACCTTGAATGGTTTCCCTACCAAGTAGGCTTCTTTTGCCACAACCCATCCATAGCATAGAATTAAGATTGAAAAAAGGAAAACAAATCAGTGCTAGTTTTAGGAGACTGCAAATGTAATATAGATGAAGACAGTAAAAATGACCAGAGTCAGCACTAATATAGATGAAGAGAACCTGACGCTAGTAGCAAGTGTAACTTCTATAGTCCCTAAGAATAACATCTAGAGTTTGTATTATTGTTGTTGATGCTTTTATAATTAGGTTTTTGTATTATTGTTGTAGCAAAATTTAATGCATGAGTAACTAGAGTTTGCATTTGATAACTTTTGATGTTGTCTATCAATTAGTTGGTTTTTTACTCTATGCTTACATGATGGTTGTTGTAGACTATGTTAATAATGTACCCTTCTAGAATATATTAACCATATTAAAAATTCCTATTTTTTTTATTTGGGATTTATTCTTAGAATTATTTTAGATCCAAACAAGGCTTAAGAATGTGAGCTTTCCTCTTTACCTATGGCAAATTATTTCCTCAACTTTGACCTGATCTTAACATAAAAGAAACGTAGGTATTCAAGTTAATAATTTGAGTGTAATTTACATTATTGCTCTCTCTTCTATTTTTGTATCTATTAGATTAAAAGACTCATAAGTAAAAAAAAAACAACATACATTTGTTCAAAAAAATGTTATTATTTTTCTAGACAGCTTCAAAAACTAAATTTGAACACTTTTAAATTTATTCTGTACAAATTATGTGTGATGTGTATCTAACATTTCAATTTTATTTCAAAATCTTAGCATGGTTGTGTTTAATTCTTTTCTTGCATGCAATCTATTTCATTGGTTACTATTAATCACTAGTTAACCTCAGATGCCAAGTGTACATAATCATAAATTTTTTGCCATTAGTAAAATCATCAAATAACCACAATTTACTACACAAGCATGATTATCAAATTTGTAGATTTTTGTGAATTTTGTATAACACCAATCTTGTATCAAATCATATATAAATTACCTCCATCCGTAACAACCTGTTCAAAAAAAATGAAAGTATTAGGCTCATGATGTAATTTTTAATACTAAGGGTTTTGGTTAATATTCCATAAACACCACTACCAAAGTTTTGTTTTTTAATTTTTTCTCATAATTATTAGTTCATTAAAACACACACACACACACACACATATAGACATATAGCTATACTACATTATACCTTACTTTCTATATCAAATTCTGTTCTCTTATCTTTATCCTTGTTTTCAAATCAGATATGTTACACGGTTTTTTTTTTGGAACCCGTCCAATAGGATGAAAATATATATATATATATATGATCCAGACTATATGCACTACGCTAACTCTCAACATGCCTGTGTGTGCGGCTAGGAGACTCCAGACTATATGCACTACGCTAACTCTCAACATGACTGCACCTGTAAACCAAAAATACGAGGAAAAATGTATGAGTGACAAAAGTCACCTAGTATGCACCCTAAGGAAAACCATGGAAAACAAAATCATAATCAATTTTCCTTTTAACTTCATTTCGCAAACCATTTCTCAAAAGCTCATAACCAGGCCCACACCGGCTAAAACCACAACTGGGGCTCTACTAGCCCAAAGCCACAAGCAAAGGCCCTCAATGGCCAAAACCACACACAGTGAGTCAGGAAGCCCGGCGCCAGGCAACCTAACTCTAGCCACACGTAGTCCATAAAGGAGCGACCCCAGCATTCTACACTGCCATGGTGAAGCTACCCTGTGCAGGAGTGATCATCGTCTCGCGATTCTCCCTACTTGGAGAACCCTCATAAAGTCAACCCCTCCCTAAGAAGGTTGTCCTGTCTCTCAGGACGCTACCAGTTACGAGGCACGTGTCCCACCCGCACTGGCCACCACAAGGTACACTTCCTCACGGAGTCCTCCACACACGGTGCTCAGGAGGGAGTGTCATATCTCCACACCCGACGACACCTGAGTCTCAGTGCTCACAGTGACAGGAGGAGTATCATACCTTCCCATCATGCCACAAGACACCTCAACCCGCGGACCACAACCCTAGCCTTGAAACGACAGTCAAGGAGTCTCATACCTCCAGGACCCGACACCCCTCAGCCTCAGGTATCTCGGCCCCCGACCTCAACCAGAGATTCGGGCCCGATCACCCGAGAATGTCTTCACATTCCCTAGTCCCGACAACACAGTCCCACACTACCTCGACCCGTACACAGAAAACGAGGAAAACATTTTCTAAAACGGGCTAAGTATCTCTTTGAAATCCATTTCTAAATTCATTTTCATATCTTTGAAAATTCTTCTAAAACCTCGGCAAAGCGACGCGTCAGGTGTCCCAGGGGACCACCACTAACGGCCTACAATCCCATCTTACAGGGACAAAACACAGCAATCCAAAAAGCCCTTGGAAAAACACATTTTATAAACATTTTATGCCGAAATCTACTGATTTGGCCGACTGGGGTGATTCGGCAGGCCAAATCGACCAGAGGACCAAATTGACAAAAAAACGGTATACTGAGCGAAATCGATATACCGAAATTCACTGATTCGGTATGCCGTTTTCATTTCGGTATGTCGAATTCTGCGATCCCAGAAAACGGCCCAAAACTCTACAGTCCGAAATCGCTCCAACTGGGACCTCCGATCGGATCCCCTAAACAAATATCAAAAATCTTGCATAAAACATAAGATGTAGACCCTCGAGTCTACTCCAAATCCCAACAAACAAAACTAAAATCCATTCACCATGCATCAAGATATAAAATTGAAAAGGCAGAAGGGTCAAAACGACCCAAAACGCAACCACCGGCATAAATGCCCATAAATCCACCATAAATTCTCATAAAATCACAATAAATTGTAGGAATGTAAATTTAGCTAGATTTAATACAATCGTAACATTTTATACCATTTTCATGCTCTCTATTACATGTGGTGGAGGTGCGTACCTGAGAATGCACTCCAGCGATTCTCCTGCCGACTCCGGCGACCACAACGCAACCACGGCCACGAGAGCACTCCACACAAACTCCACACACCACCACGAGCCACTGCACACCGTCGCTGGCCCTCGAGCACACCAAACAGAGAGGTCACAGGGGAGGAGAGAAACAAGGGAGGGAGAGTGAGAGAAATAAAGAGAGAAAAAGAGAGAGACGAGGGGGGGGGGGGGGGGGGGGG